>JACXGM010000901.1:0-62092 GCA_016801145.1 Umbra pygmaea
TTGACAGAGGGGTTATGTGTTGATAGAGAGGTAATGTAATGTATTGACAGAGGGGTTATGTGTTGATAGAGAGGTAATGTAATGTATTGACAGAGGGGTTATGTGTTGATAGAGAGGAAATGTATTGTTAGAGGTAATGTATTGACAAATGGGTTATGTGTTGATAGAGAGGTAATGTTTTGTCAGAGGTGATGTATTGATATAGAGGTTATGTATTGACAGAAAGGTAATGTGTTGCCAGAGGTAAAATATTGACAGAGAGCTACATGTAATGTATTGATAGAGATGATGTATTGATATATAGGTAATGTATTGACAGAGAGGTAATGTAATGATAGAGAGTTTATGTATTGACATAGAAGTTATGTATTGATATAGAAGTAATGTATTGACAAGTAAAGATCATATAGGGTTCTGGACAGTAGAGACACAATAATGAAGAGGCAGTGATAGTGATAGAGTGAGAGGGTGATGGAGTGATAGAGGAAGTGCTTGATAAAGGATTAAACTCACGTTAGTCCTACTTCTGCTCTGTTTGTCTCAGCGTCCCGTCTGCAGAGGGTGTCACTGGGGTTTGCCTGTGGGGACAAACACACAGGGCCCTGCTGTGTCACTGTCTGTCTGCATCAAACACAGACAACTCGGTAGGGTGAACGTAAATGGGGATAATTTCTTCTGAATACAGTAGTTGAACTTTGTCTCCAATATCTCCCAGGGCTGGAGGTGGTTTCTAGCTGAATGGAGAGCAGGGAGTGTTTAAATCAGTTGGATGTAAAGCCATCTTTCTCTCTCACTTTTCATTTCTCTATTTCTCCCTCGCTCTCTGTCACTCGCTGTGTTGTGTGTTTCTTAGCCAGGCTCTCCTCCGGTCACGTAGGCCCAACCGGATACGTGCCACGCTGCTGCCAGCCAGACACACACCACTAATTAAATTGCAGCCACACACACACTTCCACACACACAAACACCCAGACACCCATTCAATCAAAAACACACACACTTCCTTTCCTCTGAAGCAGCCACACTAGTAAAGAGTGTTTGTTGACATAATGATGGGGTAATAACCATGCAAAACCCGCTAGGAGGAGGTCAGAATGGGTACAGCTCAATCACATGCTGTATAAATCAAAGGTTCTATGCAGTATGAATATTTAAGCATTTACATTTTGGATTTCAAAATGGAAGGTAGACGAGCTACTCTACTGTTCTCTCATAGTGAGGGGGGCCTTCACATGTACACACACAGACACTACTGTATCAAGGACAAACTCGCTCCTTTCATGTGTCCTTGCAGATGTCGGTACAGAGTGGGAGGAGGACAGTGGTCCTCTCACAGACCCAGAGTTTGCCAAGCTGATTGACAGGTGGAGGGACTCAATCGGAAATATTTCAAAGGATTCGTTTATTCGTGGATGTAGTTCCTTTGTTCTAATCCCATGGGGATTCTAGGAATGTTTGCGCTAATACAGCAAAAGCAATCACTGTCGCTAAGCAGAGACAAGGATGGGCTAAGTGGATCTGATACCACTAGAAGAATAAAGGCTTGTCTGGTTGTCTTATCACAATGTACCAAACAATATCCTGGCGATAGGCCTCGTTTTTATCCCATATAAACTCTCTCACTTCATTTTCATATCACCACAGAATTTTTTTACAATAGAAATCACTCATATACACCTCAATAGTAGTCAAACGACTGAAAATGAAAAGTCACTACAATTTTGTTGTGACTATTCTTTCTTCAATATATTTTGAGGTGATTTCTTTTTCTATCAGTACTCACATTGCAGTTTGAGGATCAATCCTTTGGGATTGTTCATTTCCCAACACTGTCCTTTGAAATGGGACACGAAGAGCAATTTTGCCCAGCCATTTAAAGGCTCACATAAATAAAGGCTCTCGATATCTGGAGTAGTGCCAATCTCCCATGGACTGTCTGAAGCAGCCAGATAGCAGTCTCTGTGTGTTACACTGCCCCCCAGAGGACAAGACTTGTATTGCTTTTTGAATTCTAGAATAGGGCTGGGTTTACCAATCCAGTCCTCTGGCTTTTCAGACCCTTCACATTTTTCTTTTAAACCTGAAACGGCACACCTAATTTAAGTAATCAAATCAAATGTGCATGTTTAGCAGTAAAACTAAATACATTTAATGTGAAAGGTCTTCAGCCAGTATACATTATTATTGACACTAAATATCATGCAGTTGTGATAACAACTGATAACTTTCTACACCATCTCACTGCCAGTTATGATCGTGAAAAGGTAGTCAGTCTTTTTTTATCAATTGTCATTTAGTAAAGTATTATTATGTAACTAAATATTTCACTGAATGAATATATTTTGCTCAGGTTGGCCTTTAGGTTCAGAGATTAGAAGAAATGTTTTACATTGTTGCAGAGTGACAGGGTTCTTTGGACTAACAAAGAGGAAAATGCACTAGAATACACCACTAAAAGACAGTGGAGCTGTTGGCTCTGAAAATGTATTTTTAAATAGCAGAGTTACGCATCAAATCTGTATCTCCTGGTTGCCTGAGGGAGTCTGAACACTTTGTGTTCAGTCATTATGCCTGGCACCATTTCTCCACAGTGATTTGTCAGCACAGTGGTAAGAGCTCTTTGTAGAGCAGGGAGGTGTTAAGGTTAGAAAGACAGACAAACAACCTGGAGACAGGATATTATTTATAGCCCATTATCTGCATGGCAGGTACCCACAGTCAGAAAGAGAACCGTGGTAATGACATTAGGAGTGAAATGAGGGTCTGCCTGTATGTGTGTGTGTGTGCGTGCTTGCGTGTGAGAGAACCACAGCAAGTAATGGCCCCTCCATATTTTTTAACTCTCTGTAAACATGTGGACTTACTTTCCCCTCATATTCATGCTAGATTTGAACAATGTAAAGATCAGCTTTCAAGATGGTTCCACTTTATTTTCATGACCATTTAGTCTTTATTAAAGCCATGCTTGTAATCAGTCTACGATACAGAGCTAGAAATGAGCCAACAGACCACGTCTGAACCAGAGGGTCATAGAGTTGAGATAAGGGTGTGTTTTGGGTGAGGTGGGCGTCAGGGTGAGTTGAAACGAGGGCGTGGTCAGGGTGACATGTTGATTCAGCTACCAGAGGTGTCTGTTATGTCTCACACTGAAAGGCCCAACAAGGTTGTGACCGTTGGTGATGCAGACCTCAGCTTCCGCTCGGAGCATAGAAAACACTCATTTGCTGGCCTCATCTTTCTGTGGTAACTTTTCTGGAGATGTGTGGATGTTTTTGATGTGTTTGCAGTATAGCACTGTATGTTTCACGTTTAATGTGCTAACGTGCTAAAATAAAGAGGCATGAACTGCAGGTCAAATTTTTCTGTCTGTGTCTCCTCTCCCTCCCCCAGCGGTGGTAGTTCCAGACGGTGCTGGAGACAAGGCCGGCCTGGGTCTGGGTGATGATCTAGGCAGTGATGAGGACCTCTATGAGGAGTTCCGCAGCTCGGGACATCGATTTGGACACCCGGGGGGAGGTGGAGAACAGCTGGCCATCAATGAGGTAGCCTTCTGTCTTCTGTTCTCTGTCTGGCTTTGCTGCATTGGCTAAAAAGCTCTCTGCAGCACTGCAGCAGTCTCAATTAATGTGTTTTCATGATGCTGTTTTAGGAGAGTCAAGTGCTATATTTCATTTTACACATGGTTTATGGCCATATTAACGCTGGTGGAGAATAGGCTTTTGGGTGTGATGGCATCCCTGCTGTATTTATGAAGAAACCCCACAAGACCCAGGGGCATTATGGCTGCAGTTTAGTTAATGAGAGACAGGGCTCCAGCTCGGAATGGGTTCGTGCTCTGTCCGAACCTCCTTTGCAGTTGTCACACAGAGTTAGTGTGACAGATTAAGACTCGTGTTCTAACGAAACAATTACCTCAGCTTTTGCCTGCATTTAGAGGCAGATATTTGTGGTCCTCAGGGAACGGTGCAAGAACAGTTCATATTGGCTCCTGAGAGGACAAAGCTGAATGTATTTATGTATTTTTTATTATTTTTAAATTTACTAACAAATCTTACTAACCCTGCCTTGTCGGCAGCTCCGCAACTTCTTGGACAGATCTGTGGGTTAGCGAGGGGCACTCAATTGGTTCATCCAACCACATGTCGCCCGAGCCGCCGATTCCTTGCGCACTGTTCACTCGACACTGAAGCCTTTAGTCAGATCATGCGCGGGATGATTACGTTCATCAACAATACTTCCGTGATTGAATTTACATGTGCCCGATTTGAACACAATGAGTTGCTGGAGAGCAATGTGGCAGGATAGATAATCTGATTAATCTAACGCAAATCCCAGGCAGCTATATGCCTATTTGCATTGACTTCATGCAGGAGGCCAGGGGAAAGTCAGAGAACCCATGGTCAGGCTTGAACCACTGACTATCATGATGTAGACTGTTCTGCAATGCAGACCACCACGCTATGCGGACCCCAAGTTTTTTTTGTAGTTTTTTAATAATTTATATTTCTTAGTGAAAAATGAAGTAAGCTTAATGCAACATCTTCACAGGCATAATTCAACAACCAAACTTTTAGAAAAAGATGTCGGGGGTCTTTCGATCAATATGATGAATATACAGTAGAAAGATGGAAGGGGTGTTGTGGATGAAAATGTTTCCATGCAGTGAGGTGTGATGGTGAGCTGAAAGCGTGTCAGCACCAGAGAGCAAGAATGCTGGGTTTGTGCCGTGTTGCCATGGCTACTATTTCAGGGCTCTCTGAGATCTATGACAACATAGAAATACAATCTATAGAACACTACCGATAAGGACTGTTCAGGTAATTGTGTCTCAAGGGCCAGTTTAATACAGATTAGGCCTGGCAGAGTAAAATGCATGGTCAATAGAGAACCATCGGAACAGCTTTTAAGTCCAGATCTGGGATGTCCAGGAAACGACCATGTGATATTTGGAGATACAGTATTTGCAAGGTCATGAATAATTGATCACAGGTTAGAATAACCACACATATGTCAGGTTGAATGGAGAACTGTGTCAGCGGTATGGACTTTATGAACTGGAGCTGTCATTCTGAGTCTAGGTGACGATGATGAACAGTGGCAGACCGTAAATATGTCTACACCTGGGTATCCAGTTCGTAGCAGGGCAAAAGGGTACAACAATACCATCGTATCAGCCATTATGCGCTAACAATTTCTCTGAAATAGCAGTATGATAAACCTGAATAATAAACGTAGGCTATAATCTTGCTCTTGCTGCTTTAATCAACCAGATTACATCTGTGAGTGACGCCGAGTGTCACCAGCCATCAGCTGATGAGGCTAATAAATTCCAGGCAGCACACAGCCAGCCGTCTGACCCCTCCTTTACCCCACATACGCTCACTATTATTCGGCATCCTCGCCCTGCCCCTGCTCCTCATCCCCATCTCCCATCCCCCGCCCTCCCTGGGGTTGCTGAGGCACTCCTCATCTACTTTGGTATCCAGGATACGGAGAAACACTCAGGCGCCTGATTGGCTGCCCGAGGTGGAAGGTAAAAAAAAGGGAAGAAAAAACAGAGAGTGGTAGTTGGATGGACGCTGGTGCTAGAGTAGCTTCAGGCGGACCTCAGCACCATTTTAGCTTTAGTGTACAAATAAAAGGGCGAGACAGAGAGAGAGAGAGAAAGAGGGAGGGAGAGAGAGAGAGAGAGAGAGAGAGAGAGAGAGAGAGAGAGAGAGAGAGAGAGAGAGAGAGAGAGAGAGAGGAAGAGGAAAAGCGGTGCCATGTTAGAGGAGCACAAGTAGCTGTGTGGACGTAGCCCACATACAGGAAGACGACGGAGAGGAAGAGGGCAGAGGAGCGACAGAAGAGGACGGCGGACGAGAAAACCAACAAAATGAGGAATGGAACGAGAACAGCGCAGCATCGGCTCGACCTCGCATCCTGACAAGACCAAGTAGGAGAGAGGAGGACAGAGGAGGACAGAGGACGCCTCACACAGAGGGAGGGAGAGAAACGGGGAAGGCGCTCCGGCACAGGAGGCAAGGCGTCTCTGGGAAGCCGCCCGAGGGGAGCGTGGCGGAGCGGAGAGGACGAGAGCGGCGGAGGCCGGGCCGGCTCGCTGAGGAAGAGGGGGAGAGAGACGGAGAGGGGGGGAGGGGTGAGGGCCCTGCCGGGGCCTACGTCATGGCTCGCGGCGGCGGGGTTCGCGGCGGCCGGCAGCGTCTGGGCTTCCTCAACACCCTGCTGCGCTGCAACCTCCACCCCCAGACGCAGAAGGTGGTGGTTTTCATGATCATGATGCTGCTGGTTATCATCAACGTAGTGCTCATGTTCCTCCTGGCCTTCCAGTAAACACGCATACACACCAGACAAGAAGCCCCCGTCGCAGCGTACAGGTGTGGATGAGGCTCCAGGGGACAAGGACGGGCACACAGGTAAAGCAGAGGGATGAGTCCGACTGGGGGACAGGCTAGCTAGCTTGGGGGTTGTTGACAGAGCGTGGGCCACAGACTTTCCTCTGTCTTGTATGTTCTCCTGCTGTGAGTAGACGTGTCAGAGATGGCTGTGTTTGTTCTTTGTGTCAGAGTATCTTGCAGGGCCCGGTGTTGGTGGGCATGCTCCTTACATGGTGCAGAGTTGTTTTATAGCCATGAGTAAATGTATTATATCATATAACCTTGATACTTGCGTTAACCCATATAGCATTATGTTATTGTATGTAACGTGTGATACTGTCTTTAACCCATATAGCATCATGTTTTTTTATGTGACCTGTGATACTGGCTTTAACCCATATAGCATCATGTTATTGTATGTAACCTGTGATAATGTTTTTAACCAATGTAGCATCATGTTATTGTATATAGCCTATGATACTGGCTTTGACCCATATAGCATCATGTTATTGTATGTGGCCTATGATACTGGCTTTGACCCATATAGCATCATGTTATTGTATGTGGCCTATGATACTGGCTTTAACCCATATAGCATCATATTATTTTATGTAGCCTATGATACTGGCTTTAACCCATATACCATCATGTTATTGCGGGGTGGGCTTTTTTTGCTTGAGGGCCACATTTAGTTTCTTAAAAAGTAAAGGGGTGCATAATATAGGTATTTGTAAAAAAAAATGAAATATTATTTCAATTATATTAACCCCCCCCAACCATTGAGTGTGTTGCCTACAGAAAATAAATATTTAGATTTCTAACACCATATCTTTGTTTGATCTGAATATAATCACTACTGTTTGTTAAAGATCATTTAGCCTACTCGTTGACACCTGTGAATCAAGACAACAGTGCATATGGAAAGTCATTCAAATATAACGAAACCTTCAAGGTCTAAGGGGGTTTAAGTTCACCTGGCACCATGTTGATATTTTGCCCTCTGCAAGGATCATACTTTGTCCTACAGTGACATGCCTTATAATTTTGGATTCAGGGTACTGACACACCTAAGCTTTTGAAACAAAGATTTTCATGCATGATGTCATATGGAAACAAAAAATCCAAAAATGTATGTTCACTATTTCCTTATACATTTTAACTAAAATAAAGTCGGCACAAACTACCACATTTTGAGATGTGATATCTCCGGCTGTGATTACCGCACATGGATAACCCACCGCTCATTATTTGCGTCTTTTCACCAACACCAAGCATTAGTTTCTAGCATGTACATTTGGTTGATATGATCCTTTGACACTCTGAAGACTCAATCAACTTTGAAATGTTTTAATTTTAAAAATGCCTTGCAGGCCAGATCAAACTTTGCCCCCCCCCTCGTTATTGTATGCAGCCTATTATACTGGCTTTAACCCGTATATTAAATCATGTCATACAGAGCAGGTTGCTTGGCTGCTCTCATTAGATGAACAGGACATGAGGAACCAGCTGTGGAGTGGTGTGTGTTAGTGGGTTTGGAGCGTTGCCGTGAGGGGCGGTGAAGCAGCTCACAGTAGCTGATTTAAGTGAGTCTGGCCCAGGTTCTGAGTGAGGGGACAGTTACATGGCCCAGTTACCAAGCAGGAGGCTGCAATGTTTACATCCACCACCTAACAGAGATCCACTCACAGTGAAAGGGCTTTGTAAGATTGAATTCTTCCTCTGTCTTTCTTCCTTCATAGAAAAACAAATAACTAAATCAATAGAGCTAAAACTAGAATATCTTCTGGCATTCAGTTACATAATGATGGCAGGATCCTTAGAGGAGAGAACGCAGCGAGATAGTGTGGGTTTGTCGCCTAGCAACAGACCCAAAGTCCTCCTCACCATAACAACAGATCGATGGCAGGGAGACATAGATCATCCTAGCGAACAGAACAGACGTAGAAATAGACACATACTTAGATCATATTATAGTATCACTGTGCCCATGCAGTATGAAGGCCTAGAGTGAGGTTAGGTGAGTGATCCGGTAGACATGCACTGCTGTTTGTTACGTAGATATAGCATTCTGAGCAAGAATAAAAGATTTACTAGGAGTGTGTACTTTGAAGCAAACTGCAATGCTACAAAAGTAGTAATGCCCTATGGGTCGTGCTGGCTCAGCCAAGGCTGATTACTTTTATGAAATAGTAAACAACACAAAAGCATCTGACGCCAGCACAATGTTGGCAATGTACTGCGTTTGTGTGTACATGTATCTGTATTTATGTGCGTATTTAATTCCATGGTGACAGTTTGAAATATGAGTACTGCTGTACAATTACAACTAACAGGCTCTAGTGTCCTCTCTATTTCTCTCTCTCTCTCTCTCTCTCTCTCTCTCTCTCTCTCTCTCTCTCTCTCTCTCTCTCTCTCTCGCTCTCTCGCTCTCTCGCTCTCTCGCTCTCTCGCTCTCTCGCTCTCTCGCTCTCTCGCTCTCTCTCTCTCTCGCTCTCTCTCTCTCTCTCTCTCTACATTGTCGCTACATTGAAGGACAGTCTACCTCATGATAGTCATGGTTCAAGCCTGACTATGGGCTCTCTGACTTTCCCCGGAAATCCAACACGAGGCAGTGCCAATTGGCATAGCGCTTCCCGGGATTTGGGTTAGATAAATCAGATTATCTACCTTGCCACGTCGCTCTCCAGCTAATTTTTGTGTGCAGATCAGGTGCCTGTAAATTAAATTGCGGAAGTATATTTGGTGAACGTTATCATCCCGTGCATGAGCTGATGTGTTGAATGAACAGTGTGAAAAGAATTGCCGGCTCAGCGATATGTGGTTGGATCAACCATGTGCTCGCCCCTCGCCATTCCACAGATCTGTCCAAAGAGTTGCGGAGCTGCCGACAAGGCAGGGTTAGTGGGAATTGGGAGGGGAGTAAAATGTCATGTCATCCATGGTGCTTGTTGTCAGCGTCATGCATGGTGAAGGATACTGCAGCCCTCCTAACTGACACATTATGTTTCTTCGTCTTTCATTGAGGTCATTTTTAAGATGGTTTCACCATGTTTTACACATTCATCCATTTTGGATGAATAATGCAACTTTTCTTGAACAAACACTGGAGTTAGTGCATAACCAGAACGTTATTTATGCAGATATGGTAGTAAAGTATATTACCTTTTTCACATAGTATTTCAACACAGTTATTTTTCAATTATGACATTGTGAAATCATACGATACTCACCTATCTGTCCTGTCTGTCACCTGTTTATCCTGTCTTACCTGTCTGTCTCCTGTCTTACCTGTCTACCCTGTCTGTCTCCTGTCTTACCTGTCTACCCTGTCTTACCTGTCTACCCTCTCTATCCTGTCTTAACTCTCTGTCTCTTGTGTTACTTGTCTTAACTGTCCATCTCCTGTCTTGACTGTCACCTGTCTTACCTATGTGTATCCATTCTGTCTGTCCTGTCATCTCTTCAGCTGATCAGTGATGGCAGCTGTGTGTATGCGGAGGCCTTGTGGGACCATGTCACCATGGACGACCAGGAGCTTGGCTTCAAAGCAGGGGATGTCATCGAGGTAGTGGATGCCACCAACAAGGAGTGGTGGTGGGGACGCATCCTGGACAGTGAGGGCTGGTTCCCAGCTAGCTTTGTTCGGGTAACTGTTTAACCATTTTTTCTGCACACTCTCTCTCTAGGTAACTAAGGAAGATCTATTTTTAATGTCTCTTATTGCTGCTAGGGGTGTAATTGCAGCTAGATCTAGAGTAGCTGTCAACCATTAGGGCTACCATGAAGCACTAGCTTACTTTTCAAAGAGAAAGATGATTTCATTTTTATGTTCCTCTGCTGAGATGAATGTGAATTTTCCCAGTTGCAGAACCTAGGATTCCCAACGTCCTCCGTTATTGTGGGAGGATATTCTATAATAATATATAGCCAAAAGTATGTGGACATCCCTACTAGTGGTGGAGGAGCGATCATGGTCTGGGGCTATTTTTCAGGGTTTAGTTCCAGTGAAGAGTCAAATTAATGCTACAGTATACAAACACATTTTAGAGAATTGTGTGCTTCCAACTATGGGGAAGGCTCCAACAGGTTGGGGAAGGCTCTTTCCCTGTTCCAGCAGCCTGCAAGAGCCCTGACCTCAGCCTCATTGAACACCTTTGGGATGAATTTAAACAGGGATTTCAAGCAAGGCCTTCTTTTCCAACATCAGTGCCTGAACTCACACATGCTTTTAATAAAATGGTCTTAAATTTCCCAGAAAAAATCCCTGTTTCAGAAAATCCCAGAAGATTGACAGATTCTTTTAGCCAGAAAGGGGGTTCAACACCATATTAATGCCCATGGTTTTGGAATGGGATGTCTAACAAGCATATGTATTAGTAGTGTATAAGAACATTGTCTGTCTGCCTGGTCTCTTCAGTTGCGTGTGAACCAGGATGAGCCCATGGAGGACTATCTAGCCCAGATGGAGGATGCTAGGCCTGGGGAAGAGGGCCGAGCTGGGGTGGGTCTAATCCTGGGACCAGGCCTGCCTTGTAAGGAACAGATGAGGACCAACGTCATTAACGAGATCATGAGCACAGAGAGAGACTACATCAAACACCTTAAAGACATCTGTGAGGTCAGTTCAGCTCATCAAACATCACCTGTCTCAAACCCGTTCTCCGACATGGTGCTATGAAATCACACAACTCTTATTAGCAGCAGTTATTCAGATAACCATTCCACAATGACGCTTCCACACAATTACACTTAGCAAAGAGGTACAAAATCTTAGCTTGATTCTTCTTTTAGGGTTTGTCTCATGTATCCATAACTGAATATCATTTTTTCGCTCCCCTCTTTCCTGTATAGTGTCTGATTTTCAGCAAGGCTATTTGTGTATAAACCTACCATGTTCAGCCAAGTACAATCAAGTGTCTGTCCAATACATTCTAATGAGAGGCTACTGTTTCTCTGCTGCTCAGGGATACATCAAACAGTGCCGTAAGCGGACAGACATGTTTACAGAGGATCAACTGCCGTGTATTTTCGGGAACATCGAGGATATCTATCGTTTCCAGAAGAAGTTCCTGAAAGATCTGGAGAAGAAGTTCAACAAGGACCAGCCCCACCTCAGCGAGATAGGCTCCTGCTTCCTGGAACACGTGTGTAATATTCCGACACACACACACAGTCCTCTCTGACACAACAGTGCCCACATTTCATCAGCATAAACCACATCTCAGATGTAATGGTATCGTATCATATACGGTAATATACGTCACATCGACCATGTATATATTTATCACCAGCAAGCTTTATGTTTGAGATCCTAGTCAAGAAACCGCTCCATCACCCAAACACATCTGTATATTAACATTACAGAAACTGGTTATCACCATTTAAACCACAATTTTAAAGCTTTTAAATAATATTATTCCTCGACAGCAAACAGATTTCCAGATCTACTCGGAGTACTGTAACAACCACCCCAACGCCTGTGTTCATCTGTCCCGGCTGATGAAGACCAATAAGTATGTATTCTTCTTCGAGGCTTGTCGCCTACTCCAGAAAATGATTGACATCTCGCTGGATGGGTTCCTGCTCACCCCCGTCCAAAAGATCTGCAAATACCCTCTCCAGCTAGCTGAGCTACTGAAGTACACCAACCCCCAACACAGGTAACCTAGCAACAACACACCAGTACTATGCTATTGTCCTCTTCCTACACACAAGTAGATGCACCCCTGATATATTTTAGGATTTTCACATCAAAACAAAGGCATTACATGTCTGTTATTAGCCAGGGGCTTTTGCTTAAGATAAACAGAGGAGTAAAGCCTGACATGGCTGTCTTGTTCTGTGGAACCAGGGACTACAAAGACGTGGAAGCTGCTCTGAACGCCATGAAGAACGTGGCCAGGCTGATCAATGAGAGGAAGCGGCGCCTGGAGAATATCGACAAAATCGCCCAATGGCAAAGCTCCATAGAGGACTGGGAGGTGAGAAACAGTTTATCATGGGGTCATGGACCAAAATGCATGCCTAAGGCCAAGACATTTTCCTCACCAGGTGATTTTATATGAAACGAAAGAGAGATTTTGTCAGGAAGAACACCTGGCCCTTTCTACTAAAAATACATTGTTTAGAGCTAAACATGATATTGTCCATCTGTTTTTCCCCTTATCTTTGCAGGCTCTAACATATATTGTGTGTGTTTGAATGTCATCAGGGAGACGATATCCTCAGTAAGAGTTCAGATCTGATTTTCTCGGGAGAGCTGACAAAGATCTCCCAGCCTCATACCAAGAGCCAGCAGCGCATGTTCTTCCTCTTCGACCACCAGATGGTCTACTGCAAAAAGGCAAGCACTTTAAAAAACCACTGAGATACAGACAAAGCAACAGTGGGGCTTGAAACCTAAACACAGACATAAATGCTGGGGTTGCATTAGGGTTGAGTGGAGTATGCACATGAAGAACCCTCTATGAATATTTTATTTAATGAAGAACATTTTGATATTGACGATAGAGTGAGCGCAGGCTTAGGCAGTGGCTTAGCAGTAACAGTTCTTTCCCCAACAGGACCTCCTGCGCAGGGACATGCTCTACTATAAGGGTCGCGTGGACATGGACCAGATGGAAGTGGTGGACGTTGAGGATGGGAAGGAGAAAGACTTCAACTTGTCTGTGAAGAACACAATGAAACTGCGCTCCCTAGCTGGGGATGAGGTCCACCTACTATGCGCTAAGAAGCCAGAGCAGAAACAACGCTGGCTCCGAGCCTTCCAGGACGAGAGGACGCAAGTGCAGCATGACCTCGACACAGGTTCGGCCGCACAGTCGCCTCAGGGATAACCATTCTGTCTGTCTGGCATGTCATAGTTCTGTGTCACTGTTTGCAAAAGTATTATATATGCTGAACCTCGATATGTTTCAGCAACTTAGCAATGCATAGAAAACAGAGCTAATGTACTTGGATTTTTTAACACATCATTATTTGATGTCACTTTTACAAAATCTGGATGTGCTATTAAATCATGAGTGTCATTCTTTGGCCTTCCCGTCCCTCTGCCCCAGATTACTGCTGCATTAATAGTCGAACAGCCATTTTCTGGCAGTGGCTCCAGTCAAAGAACCGAAAAGAGAATGTTTAATAGACTGCAGATAATGGTTCTGTCCGATGAATAGACAGAAGTAAATGGAATGGCCCACTCTGCACTTCTGCCTTAGTCCAATTTTTGTTTGAGATCTGCGTGTGTTTGTACCATGTTTATTTGTACATAATGTGGACATCGGGTCCTTGCATATCTACATAAACCTATTTCTGGTTCAGGGAGTTAAGGGAAAAGAAATTGGGCTTTTGGTATTACCAGTTATGTTAACGATCAGGCTTTTTTGCTAGTTTAAGTTTAGCCATACACGTTTGGTTATTGAGGATAGGGTGAGGGTTAGGTTTAGGGCTAGGAAATAGGGAACTTGGATTGATGGGTCCACAAAGATACCAACACAAATTTGTGTGTAGGTTCTGCCCGGCCATCTGTTTAGAAGTCAGTGGGCTGTAGCTCTGAGGCGTCTGCCTCCTCAATCTAGTCTCTTCCCTCATAAAGAGCATCTTGACAGCACTGAAAAATGTGGCCTCATATTGATCTGTTCACTGTGAAACGCTGAGTATTGATGGGTGGAACTAACCGAATCAATCTGTGATATATTCACCATGTGCGCTCCTACAAGCTCGCATGGGATGATGGATGAAGAGGAGACTTGCCTTGGGGGACGACGATTTCTCCTACGATCTCTCGTTTGAAAAGCAGAGCTTTGATCATGATTTTTTCAGTGTCCGGGCCACCCTGTAATGTGTATGCTTTTCCCCCTCCAGGTTTCTCTATAACTGAGGTCCAGAAGAAGCAGGCCATGCTGAACGCCTGCAAAAACCATCCTGCTGGAAAGCCCAAAGGTGTGTAATGTAGACCATTAATGTAATGCTCCAGTGTAAATTAGAGTTTTAATATAGTATTTGAAAATGTTACTGTAGATTTATGTCATATAGAATGCTGTTTCTTCCAATGGATTCCAGAACAACCAAGAGTACATTTCGGACGCTTCTTTATCAGTTTGCAATTAAAATACCACAATGAATAGAATTCGGAGCAAACTCAGTGCCTGCCCCCTAGTGGGTAACTTCCAGAGCGTAATAGTCCTCCAGCATACTTTTACCGCAAATCTTCAATAATTCTCACCAAGTTAATCTGGAGTTATACAACCTACCAAGCTCAAAATGGTACAGTTTGAGCAATATTCTGTAAGCCTTTATTTTAAGTTTTGTCGTGTTCATCCAAGTGTTTACATAAACACATAGATGCCAATGTGTGCTAATCGGCTACAACCTAACTCTAAATGGTACAGATTGAGCAATATTCTGTGAACCTTTATTGTTAATTTTATGTTAAATTCCTCTAATTATATACAGAAACATATCCAATGTAGATAATGCGAACCAGCTCCTTACCTGTGCTAGTGCTACACCCCCTGCGGTTTTTCCCAGTTGATTTTTGGGCTAATTAATAGAAAGTTTCCAAAACACCTTGGTCCATGTGAGCGTCAAAACTCTAACAAACAGATGCAATCATCTTCTTGACTGGAGATGGTTGAAAGCTAAAATTTTGCCGTCCCACTCTTTACAAGAAAACACTTTCTGTCTCTGTTGCCATTGAGAGCTCGACCGGTGGCCACTTCCGAATCAGTAGCTTGATTCAACCAAAAAAGTTCATGCTTTCCTGAATTTCTTCCCCTCTGTATTTCAGTTCAAATGTATGGTTGGATATTACCATTCAATAACGTGATTAAAGTTGAAATTTTATCTCATCAGGTATTTCATCACTTGAACTAGCCATTGTACAAAACAAAATTCCTCTCCAACTAGCTATGTGTTTAATGGAAAAATGCAATATGTAGTATGTTCGAACTCACTGCAAAGTTTTCAAAAATCACTACAATGACATAAAAAATGGAATTGTTGTGAAATTTGGAAACGTAATGGTGGCCATTTTGGTAACTACAGAATGCATTGAGGAAGGTGTTTTAGTGACACAATTATAGGGTGTTTAGGGGTCTGGAGTGTTCTTATAAACATGGGAAAATGGCAGGAAATGGCAGTTTCCTTCCTAATTGTTTTTATTTATTTGGCTGTGGATGAGCAGATAACATGTTGTGATTGATTTTCTTTTTTATGATTATGTTTGTCAATATTTATATACCTAGCTTATCAAGTGCACTATATATCCAATAATACACCTCTTTACATTTAATATTCACACACATTTAGTTGATTTGTGTGTCCAGGAGCTCATGTAAAACTCTTAAGGATCACTAATGAATCAACGTTTATTACCTTCTGTTCTCTAAACACATTAACATGTATAATACTGAGTCTGATTATTTTGGGTGCCAACATTAATAATTCCTTCTTGTCTCTGATCCTTCAGCAGTGACTCGTGCCTACTATGACTTTCTGCTCCGTCAGAAGCACCCATCTCTGCCCAGCACCGTGCCCCAACAGCAGGTCTTCATGCTGGCTGAACCTAAGCGCAAGGCAACCACCTTCTGGCAAAACATCGGCAGACTGACACCTTTCAAGAAGTGAAGGAGGAGAGGAAGTTGAGAGAAGAAGGAGAGATAAAGGAGGAGAGTTGGATGAGTGGAGAAAAAGAGCTGTGTGGTGGTGCCTGAACTCAGCTTTTTATTCCCAAACCCTTCTATTCCAGTTGTTTTTCTTTGTTATACATAATGTTATCCTAATTGATATAGTGAAAGGTGAAACGTCACAATGATAATGTTGATGATGCTATATTTTCTTTGAGAAAGCACTTTAAAGGTTGGTTACAATCAGACTTGGGAATGGTTCTCCCGGACATTGTGTATACGTTGGGAGAACGTTACTAGGACTATTATACCTTCTACTGCAACTTCAACCAAGCACCAATTGGTACTAATACTACTGCTGCGTGATCCTGGGACTGCCAACTAGGCTCCTTTTTTTTGAAAGACGTTGACTGGTGACAACGAAATAATTTTTTTCCAGTGTTCTATGTTTTTGTTTTGTCAACAAATGCCAACTGTTCACAGTGCCAGATACATTTTGCTTTTGTATTTAAGTTTGTTCTTTGTCTGCTATGAAGAAAAGGTGAAATGGGGGATAAAGTCTATTGTTCTCTCTGTGCAAAGATGTATTCCTGGTTTCTTTGGTTAGCATTTCGTAGTAGACAATAGTTTTGGTATCACATATATTAAGGTTTGAATTTTTAAGCTTGAGGCCTGGATTAAATTCCAAACTGGTTTAAAGGCATTGTCATGACAATTTTCGATTTTAGCAAACATCGGCACCTACAGCAAACTTTGTCTTTAAAAGCTGCAGTCTACAGTTAATTTTTCAGATTGAAGGCCAAGGCTTTGGATGTTTTGAGGTGTTATGAAAACAAACAATGAAAAAACAATTGCAAGCCAAACTGTACTAAATTATCCACATATATATATATACGGTTTAATTTGCAGCATGTGCTCAAAAACACATGGACGCATGACCTGTCACCATAGCCGAAGAGCATTGCCTTACACTGTTCATATGAATGAGCAATGTGAAGAATGACCGTTAGCTTAGCCTTTAGCTACACCTCGGCAACAAATGTCTACTATTAAATTCTTAAAAAGATGCATTTCCTTAATGTGGCATTGAGGTACAGTATATCTGCACTGGAAAATGCTAAATCATACAAATAGAAAAAATTCTGTTCCAGCTAATACATTTTTTTTTGTCTTGCTATTTGGTCAAATTTATACAATATGATGCCTGCTCTAAATTGGGAATTTGCAAAAAACAAGAACAAAACCAGTACCCAGACTACAACTTTTCCTTTGTATTCTTCAAAGCCACAGACATAGTGGATCACCTCCTGGGAATTCCATCCAACGTCCCCTGAGTCTTCCATCAGCATAGTCTCTGTATACCTTTCTGAAGTGTTGCTTTACAGTAGAATATTCATGGGTTTCTGGCCAGACAATGTTGTCTGTTCTGACAAAAAAAAAATTATTGCTGCCGAATAGGCTACATGCAGTTTGAAGATTCCCTGGATGTAGGTGAGTGGGATGACATGCTGAACAACAACTTGTTCTTGATATCTGAGGCTTTTTCATCTATCAACACTGTCCAAAAGTAATTTAAATTCACATTTGTTAAGATAAACTATTTTTGAAATGCATTGTAGCACTGAATTGTTGCTGCGTATAAAATGTATAAATTGCAGTAGTTGTTGTATGTTTTTATACATTACCCAAGACCACAATTTAATTTTGCCTTAACTGTGTACATACTTCAATGTGGGTTTGAATACGTAAAAGATAAATTTGTGTCATGGCACCTTGGATTAAGATGGAGCATAGCCAGTCAGAAATCAGTATGGAGCCATATAGTTGTGAACTTCTAAGTTTTGGGTTGTTTTCTTGGGTTGTTGTTTTCCAATTCCAGATTGTCTCAAATATACAGAGACAATCTGGAATTGGAAGATGGGAATTTTGGCATCTACTGGGTATCTCCCGTAAGAAAATGTCATTAGGAAGCGATGGCCTACAATGCTACTAAAATAAACAAACTTAGCCTAAAAGCAGCAAGATTTACACTTACATTTTAAGATCTGTTTACAATCAGATTGCAATGTGTATTTGACTGTATTTTAAAATGCTGACACATTTACATAAATATTTGTATATTATTTAATATATTTTCAAAGGTTTTTAACATCAAAAGTCACATGAAGGCAGAATTCTGCATTTTAAACTGCAGAAAGAAAGAAAACGCAGGCGTATTGGCCATGAGATTAAATTTCAAAATGCAAGTTCCAACTTGACATAGGTGGGGAGACAATGTAACATACAGTCCTGTGCAGAGATATTTGGACAGTGACACAATGGTAATCAGTTTGTCTCTGTATGCCAGCACACAGGATTTGAAAGGAAAAACATCAAGCTGTGATTTAAGTGTAGTCTTCCATCTTTAACTTAATGATTATGTCAACATTTTGTGTGGACCGTGTAGGACTTAAAACTATTTTTATTTACAGCCCAACAATTGTAGGTGTCAAACAATCATTGAACAAACAATCATGAATTAAACTGTGAGATGTAATACTTAGTTGCAAGTCCTTTGCAGTCAATGAATGCCTGAAGTCTGGAACCCACAGACATCACCAGATGTTGGGTTTCTTCCTTCTGCCAGCCCTTTACTGCCTATCTTCAGTTCCTGCTTGTTCTTTGGGTGTTTTGCCTTCAGTTTTGTCTTCAGCAAGTTAAATGCATGCTCAATTGGATTCGGGTCAGGTGATTAACTAGGCCAGTGCAGAACTTTGCTATAAAAATATAAAGCCTAGGATTTTTTTCTTTCAGAATTTTACAGTGGATCTTAAATGTTTTGTGGTAAACTCAAATCTGGTAATCCAGTTTTTTAGGCTTACCAATAATTTAAATATTGTTGTAAATTCTCTATACTTACTCTGTTGAAGTCTTTTCTTGATTTTTGACTTTGACACTCACATAACCTTATGCAGGGTTTTGTTGATCTGGTCCACTGTTGTAAAGGGGTTTTTCTTGTACTTTTACACAACACAGTTGTTGTCTGTGGCCCTCTGAGCCTTTATGTTTTTCTGAGCTAGATATCATAACACCTCTGCTTACCTCACCTTCTGTGTCCATATTTGAACAGGGTCAGGGCAGAGACCAGGCAGGGGAGCGGTATAAAGCCACAGAGGTGGAGTTTAATAATGAAATAGGACACTAATGAACTCAGAATGCAACAAAAAACTGTAAACAATAACACAGCCACAGAGGTACATGGGTCCGTTACGAGCAGCAGGTACCTCTTATCTCAGCTTTTAGTCTTCCTCTGCATCTGTGAAGGGAAAAAAGAGGAGAAAAGAAAACACAGCACATAGTTAGCAGGTCCACAATACAGCTCACCTGCCGGTGTTGGGAGTGTTGTTCTTAGGGCTCCTTGTCAGCCCTAATTGGCCCCAGCTGAATCGATGCGTAGCACCTGGGTCTCCAGACCCGTTTCTGCATATTCTGCACATGCATAATGATGGTACAGTGAGGGGAGGGTTGCTGTTCCCACGTCTCCACGTCAAGCAGGCCCCTGGGTTGCCAGCAGTACAAGAGCTTGAAGGCAGAGAATCCAGTGGAGGCCTGTGTAGATTTTCAGGACAGTAAAAAGCAGGAAGGGGAGCATTAGGTCCCAGTTTTTGCCATCCTCACTTGTGCCCTACCGGAGCATGCACTTTAAGGTCTTGTTGAAGCGTCTCGTAAGGCCATCCGTCTATGGGTGGTAGACGGATGTATGGATCTGGTGCACTTGGAGGAGTCAACATAATTTGTTCATTAGAAGGGACATAATGGCATCCCCTGATCTATTAACAGGTCTTTGGAAATCCCCATCTGGCTGAAAAGGAAGAACTCTCTCTGAGCATGGAGCCAATTCCAGCAGTGGTTTAGGCAGTTGTTCTCCAACTGTTTTTTCAGGAAGGTACCAAGTTGGGTGGCCTGAAGGGACAGAACACACAGAGGGTTAGCTGAGAAAAGCAATCCTCCCGATCTCCGCCCCGTGTTCTTCAGCGAGGAAGGTGGCGCATGGGTCCTTCTGCCCTGCCGGGGGTTGCTTTTTTTCATGAGGCCCTCCTTCCCACCACTCGCCTTTCCTCCGGAGGTAGGCTCCAGATGAAACAGTCCATGGCCAAGCGGCTCGCCATCTTCGCTGGGTTCAGGCAGTCGGGTTGTAACCACCATTAGGTGGTGAGCTCTGCCATCTGAGTTCTGACTGGCACCCCGGGGTGGTATCTACACAATCATGGAATTTTCTCCCTGCGGCTGTCTGTGTTAATCCTAGGTGGGCTAGTATTTCCTCTTTTAGCCGCCTGTAGTCATGGGCTTCTCGGAGTGGCAGTGCAGTGTAGGCCTGTTGGGCCACTCCTTTAAGAAAGGGCCTCAGAATGCGAGCCCACTCCTCCAATCTCCACTTCTCAGCCACCAGCTCAAAGGAGTGTAGCTGAGGTTCGGGGGTCCCCAGGGTAGGCCCGGCATGGGTGCCAGGATGCGTGGTGTCCATCCCCCAGGTGTGTCAAGTGGGCGTTGACCATTTCTAGAGTGACGGCAAGCTGGTCGGCCAGTTTTTGGTGCCGGGCCGCCACCTAGGCTAGTTGGCAAAATGCGTCATCCATCTTCCTTCTAGGTCCTGTCAATGAAAACCTTTATTTGGGCCGACGATACTTTACTAAAACGAAAGAAAAAAATCCCAGATGAGGCAGGTAGAACATTGGATACACACAGACCAACCTGGTCTTCAGTAAGCCCATCGCTCTGCCCGCATCCCCCGTCGCTCTGCCCGCATCCTCCAACAATGTAACAGGGACAGAGCGGGGACCAGGTAGGGGAGCAGTATAAAGCCGCTGAGGCGGTGTTTCTTATAGGGCTCCTCAGCAGCCCTAATTGGCCCCAACTGAGTCGATGAGGTGCACCACATGCCACAATATGCTATATGAATTGCTATATCCAGGTCTGACTTGAACAATGCAAAATGGAAATTCAAGCTAAGGTAAACAAACCCCTTAACATATTTCTCATTGGTTGTGTTCTGTCTTAATGTTTAATCACCACTTTTGCTCAATCATGATTGGACCAAGTAATCAGTGATGACAAAACATAAAACAAGGAAAAACTCATATCATTCTTTAACATATTTGAGCCACTGCTGTCAGATTCTATTTAAGACAGACTCTGCCCACAAGGAGATACTCTACCATTAATAATGTTATCTATGACAGTGGTTCCCAACCTTTTTTATGACATAGCAATCTTGGGTGGTACCAAACATGTCGAGGCACACCAACACATTTTATGCTTAATTGGAACTAGAATAAATATATATATATATATATAATATATAATGTTGTAGCTATGAATATTACCTTACTGGAATGTGTTGTAACTAGTAGCATGTTGCTAAAACATTGATGAAATTAATTATATATGGCAAAAAAAATATGTCAGAAGTAAACGTAGTTAAAATTACAAATGTGTGAAATTGTGGACTGGCCTTCAGTGGTATATAACAATTGGGCTGAAAGAAAAATACTAAGAAATCTGTAGTGGATACAAATCACATACTGAATGTTCAGTTCACAAAAACAAACAAGCTAATTCACCCAAGTTGTTAAACATATCAACGTGCAAGGCAATATGACAAATACAAGTTTTTTTTAAAGAAAGATATATTTTTCTAAATATAATACAGATTGTTTTATAATTACATGGTTTAGGCTCAGTTTATTTTAGGCAGCAAAGTATAAGTATACAGACAAAAACCTACGGATCAGTGCAGTTAACATATGTTTTTCAGGGATATAACAGGTGTTTATAGGTAGGGACACATATTAAAACAGAACTGTAAAATGTAGTAATTTTGAAATCATCCAACTGGATTTAAAAAATAGCACTTACTTAGTTTAACACAAGCCTGAGATCGACTAGTGCATTTCTTAGCAATTGAATATCAGTCTACAAGAGTGTAAATGCTTTTGCAATACATGGGGCTAACGTATATATGTAATTGCCCCCTCTGCTCACTCACTCTTTAACTAAGTAGCCTGTGGTTTGGTAGATAGTTCTTTCTGAAAGATAAAAAAAAAAGAGACAACATCTTAATGTTTTAAATCACTGAGTGGGAATGAAAAATATTTTTTTTAATTAGAAAGGATACTTCATTTCTGTCACTCCTACAGACTAACTATGTTCGTTATTTCATTCATGGCCACCAGTGACTGATACAAATGGCATTTAGTGTAATACTGTAGGCTATAATAGGCTGCCTAGACCGCTAGTATTAGAAGCCTTACAGACATCTGACATTACCTTTCAGCCTTTATCTTTCTAGCCACCATTTTCTATGACTCAGCAAACAGAGGTGTGCCTGTGTCATTATGGTGCATGGCTGACTACACATATTACGTGGTAGTCTTAGAGGCCTTTTTATTTTTATTGGTTTTCGGACAAGCCCAAAATGGATCAGGAACAAAATGTGGAGTAACTAATCACAATACATTACACTTGTGTAAAAGACTAGTGTAAAATAATAGGGACATACTTATTTTTTTATGATTACCTAATTTGATCCCAATCCATCAAGTCCCAATTATTACATTTGAGATTCAAATAATGAACAGGGAACTTTTGTGAAAATTACCAAAGTTTTAGTGACTCCATAATGGCAGTTTGAGGCCTGGCATTACCTCTCAGTTAGGGCCAATGTGCTATTACTGTACTTGCGTAGGAAGCTTAACTTAATCATGTCACTTTCTTTTAGACTCCCCACATTACACTACCTGCAGTATGTGAGTCATCTTTCATAAAGGCAATCTGCTATCATTTGGCTGTCTTGGAGGCTAGATTGAAAATGTAACTACCTAGTAATATTAGTTAGCAGTCTGTAAGGCATCTAGCATTACCTATTAGCATGCCACATTACTTATCAGTCTATGAAGCATGTGATATTAACAAGCAAGAGTGTTTTTTTTGCTGCCAAGCAAATGGCGTAAGTATTCGGCCCCCTTGAACATTTCGACCTTTTGCCACATTTCAGGCTTCAAACATAAAGATATAAAACTGTCATTTTTTGTGAAGAAGCAACAACAAGTGGGACACAATCATGAAGTGGAATTAAATTTATTGGATATTTAAAACTTTTTTAACAAATAAAAAAAACTGACAAATTGGGCGAGCAAAAATATTCTGAAATGTGGCAAAAGGTCGAAAAGTTCAAGGGGGCCGAATACTTTCGCAAGGCACTGTATTATTTAGTACAATAGTGGCTTTAATTACTTTCTAGACAGCAATCGGCCTGAAAAGGGATCCTACTGACAGAAATATACATTTTGAAGTAAGAAATCTTGTTTTTGTAATCACATCAACTACTTGTATTTCCATTCACATAACATATCAGGTTTTTGACCAGTCAGACTAGTTATACACTATATGGTCAGGAGAATGTCGACACCCCTACTAATAATGTAGGAGGGATAAGTCTGGGGCAGTTTTTCAGGGTTTGGACTATGCCCCTTGTTCCAGTGAAGGGTCATTATAATGCTACAGAATCCAAATACATTTTAGACAATTCAGCTTCCAACCTTTTGGCAAAATTTTGGGGAAAGCTCTTTACTGTTCCAGCATGATGGTTCCCGTGTATAGTGCATTCAGAAAGTATTCACAGCGCTTCACTTTTTCAACATTTTATGATGTTACACCCTTATTCCGAAATGGATTAAATTAATAATTTCCCTCAAAATTCTACTCCGGCCAAACTGAGCGATCGGGGGAGAAAGGCCTTAGTCAGGGAGGTGAAGATTGAACTCTATGGCCTGAATGGCAAGCAATATTTCTGGAGGAAACCAGGCACCGCTCATCACCTCATCACCTGACATGGTGGTGGAAGCATCATGCTGTGGGCATGTTTTTCAGTGGCAGGAACTGGGAGACTAGTCAGGATCGAGGGAAAGATGAATGCAGCAATGTACAGAGACATAATTTGCTGAAAACCTGCTCCAGAGTGCTCTGGACCTTAGAATGGGTTGAATCTTCCAACAGGACAATGACCCTAAGCACACAGCCAAGATAAAGTCTCTGTGAATGTCCTTTGGTGGCCCAGCCAGAGCCCAGACTCTGGAGAGATCTGATCATGGCTATGCACTGACAGGGATGGTCCCAATCCAACCTGATGGATCTTGAGAGGTCCTGCAAAGAAGAATGGGAGAAACTGACCAAAAATAGGTGTGCCAAGCTTGTAGCATCATACTCAAAACGACTTGAGGCTGTAATTGCTGCCTAAGGTGCTTCAACGAAGCATTGAGCAGAGGCTGTGAATATTTATGTACATGTGCTTTTATCATTTTTAATTTTTAATAACTTTGCTTAGCCTGAGAGAACCCTGACGGACTTCCGGCAAATTTAGATTTGCTCTGCAAGTCAGTCTGGCCAAATCGAGGCACAAATGTGTTTGGCGTGGAGGAACTCAAGTGGCCTGCACAGAGCCCTGACCTCAACTCCATTGAACACCTTTAGGATTTGAAACGGCGATTGCGAACCAGGCCTTCATGGTCAAAATCAGTTCCTGACCTCACAAAGGCTCTTTTGTCTGAATGGGCACAAATTCCCAGAGACACACTCCAAAATCATGTGGAAAGCCTTCCCAGCAGAGTGGGGCTGTTTTAGTTAAAAAGAGGTTTTCAACTATGATATTTTTACATGTTTTTACATTTAGCTAAAATTAAAGCTAGCTAATAGTTGCAAGGATCAAGGTTATTTTTAACAACTTGTTAGAGAATGTCACAACTAACGCAGAATACAATAAAATAAAATTGGTACATGCTTTCTTTTATCAGCATGCCTACATGATGGATAAGAAAGACAGACAGGGAAGTACCTCTTCACATGTTGAAAAAAGCATCAAGTGCTATAGCAGAACAGGCAATCAGATGAATTACAAAGTTGCAAATGTCATGTGACGCTAGACATAATATGCAAAACAGACAGAAGCTCCTATAAAAGTTGAGAGCACTTTTGTAGGCAACCGTAGTGGAAACAGAGTCTTCACACTTGATTTCTCTCCTGTCATCTCTCGAGTGCAGCTGACTTATATTATGAATTGTCTTCCTGTGAGGAAACCCCTTGACAGGAATTTCTCAGCATTAAATCAGATAGCTTAGTTGTTAGGGAGTCAGACTGGTAGTCAGAAAGTTGCTAGTTAAAAGCTTGAGCAGGCCTAATGTTATCCCGCAGCAAGGAACTTACAGGTGATGGTAATCTGGAAAAGACTGAAAAGTCAATGTCAAGGTGTGTTTTGCTAATATGAATCAGAGTTAAAAGTAAGAGAAGTGGTGAACATCATATTATTACAGGTCTGTAAATCTGCTTACAAACTTGCTGTATAGAGTTTGGTGTAGCAGTCTTAACTCGCGACTCCACATGTGCCGCCTGGCAACTGGGGTCAAGTCCCAGCTCAGCCGTGGTCTGTTTCCCCCTATATGTCTGTCTCCCAAACACATGCTTCATACTGTTCTGTCATTAATTTAAAAACATATCTATTAGCAGGGCTGAAGCCACTAGTTTGCTGTGGGCTAGTTTCAACAAAACAAATGTGGCTGATTTTTTACTGCAAATTAGAAGAGGTGATAAATAATTATAAATTAAATATATAAATATTGCATAATTATTTTAATAGTTTTCTATCCGGGGGCCCCTATACATTTTTAAAGGTGTCTGCATGGCATAGTGGGCTGTACTTTTTCCTCTGCATGAATGCCAGAGTAGATATATATATATATATATATATATATATATATATATATATATATATATATATATATATATATATATATATATATATATATATATATATATATATATATATATATATAAGGGGGTCTCAAAATAAAAATAATAATAACAAAGAAAAAATATATATATCGGGCCCCGATATGCAGTGTTGTCTGGTATGACATTCTTTCAAAAATCAACACTACTAGCAAGCTTTTGCAGTCTAATAGCTTGCAGTTGGATTATGCAGTCTGTTTCATAGGCAAAACCAAAGGTCATGTGATTCACTACAGGGCCAATGGATTCAGATATCAGCAAAATGTCTGTGTGAAAACATGAATTTGGAGGTGGTGCTCAAAAACTAATTTCTGCAAAGCACAAAACGTTTGGTTCTGAGGAAGAAGATGAGCCACTGGCTGAGGCCATGAAGAGACTAGAAATAGAATTCTTCAACGTTCTACTAACTGGGGGAGGTTAGAGTTTGGACTTTTTTTTGAATTTCCATCAACTAGCTCCCAGACAGTCAGAGAACAGTGTAGTTGCTTGGTGAAACAGTCACCTGTGGAGAAGCTGCTGACCTGGATTGAATTGAGCTGGTGATGGAAATGGATAGCCTTCCAGACCTTTAAAAAGCAGAAATTACAGGGATGGAGCTGCTTACATACATCCAGCAAAATGACGTCTCTGAGTTGTACTCAAATCTCTGGATAGCTTTGAGAATAGCCTGTCCTCTCCCAATTACAGTGGCCTTGGCAGAGCAGAGTTTCTCTGAGCTAAACTTGATGGCACAAGAACATCAGAGTGGACTGGCAGTCATTATTATCAACCATCAGCTAGGCAGCCAACTCTTATGATGAGGTTATAAATGATTTTGCTTCCAAGAAGGCAAGAAGACATTCAGAGCCCTCCACAATTTTTGGCACCCCTGGTAAAATTTGTAAAAAATGGTTAGTAAAAATGCAAGATTTGCTGAATTGGCCTAATGTCACAATGAAAAAATTACAAACATCCAGACTTTAATTGAAGTATATTTATTCAGAGAAAAATAAATCTGTCATCAAGAAATAATTATTTCTAACAAAATCACACGTGCCATGATTATTGGCACCCCTGCATTTAATAATTTGTACATCCTCCCTTTGCTAATATAACACCACTGAGTCTTCTCCTGTAACATCAAATAAGGTTGGAGAATAGAGAGCAAGGAATCTAAGACCATTCCTCTTTACAGAATCTTTCCAGATCATCCAGGGTCCTTATGCTCTTATGCACTCTCCTATTCAGTTCAGCCCACAGGTCTGCTATATTTGGCATTGTAATTTAATCTTAAATAACGCTCATTATCCATGCCTGTGCAATCTCTTACCATTAAAGATGTTAGATTAAAATATAAAATATAGGCTACTACGGGACATAGACCTGAGCCTACCCTACGCTCATGTCGCAGCATGATGACATTGAGCTAAAAGCAAGGTGACTTCTTTGGACTTGCGAGTGCTGTCAAATCGATTGTATGCGTTTTCCTCACATAGCCTAGTAGTGTGGTGGTGAAGTGCAGTCCTGCTGCAACATGAGATCAGATTTTCGACTTTTTTGCATTCATGGGATCCTGTCCACACTCTATGGGAGCTGAGCTCCTATTGGCTCCCAAGTAATTCGAGCACTGCATAAACTGGGTGTGTTTAGGATCATTGTCCTGCTGAAAGATCCAATGATGACCCAGTCTCAGTTTTCTGACAGAGGCAGCCCGATTTACGCCAAAACCACCTTGAATAATAATAATAATAATTGGGTAATAATGAGTTGGGAAGCCCTCTCACCTGGTTTACTGTCTCAATGAATACCTATTGCCCTCCATGGAGTCATCAATCACATTTTGTTTGGCTACCGTAAAACGAGAAAACACTTGATATTCTATTTTGGGTTTTGATAAGAAACCAAAACGGGAGTTCTCGTAATCTTATCTATTAAAAAAATTAATTAATATCAAATGAACCAAAAGCCGACTGACCAAGGGGTTACTGGTCAGTACAGTTTATTTTTATAAAGCAATATAGAGTTGCTTAAATATGGGTTGGGGGCTCAAAAACTAAATCTGCTTAGAGCCCCCAAAAGGCTAAAGCCGGCACTGATTATAGCCTTAAACGCAATGACATATGGGATGTTGATGACACAGGAATAACCCCAGTACAAACACCTGAGGGTTGGAGACGTCACTTCAGCAGAAAGGGGCGCACTATTATGGTATGTGTTGGCATGTGTTACGAACGCAATATGCAACACAATCCCATCAACATTTGTTTTCCCTTAAAATAAATGAACCACAACCACCTTGTACAGGATGGAACAATTGGATTTCTTAGAAGTGCAAACAGATCCGGTTGAATGCAGGAGGAATTCCTCATTTTGCTTGAACATACCAAAAACACCAAGGTCAGCCGGGAAAGGTGGTCCTACTCCTTGACACCCAACATCTCACGCCTATCAGGACCATAGTGTTGTTCCCCCCACCAACCAGTGTACAGACTGGGTTCAGGGGTACCAGTATTTAATGTAGTAAATAGATAGTACTGTCTGTTGTGAATGTATGTATTGTATTTTTAATGTTTTTTTTTAAGGTTTTAAGTACCAATTACACCGTAATTTCCCCGTATGGGGATGAATAAAGTAACTCAAGCAATCAATCAATCAATATTTCATGAATATGCACCCACACTTGTCACTTACTGTACTTCCCCAGCTGACACACTGGCCTTGTCAGTAAATACTCTTTTAGTAAATAATGTAAATATACATTACAAAACATTGGTGAGAGTACCACATTACATTATTAGCCAATAAAAAAATATTACTCAATGGCGATTTGCATAGGGCTTGATTTGTTTTAGTCCAAGATTAATTTAATCTGTCCAGAAGATTGGGTTTTAGTATGCTGAAGCCATACATTTATAATCTAGGGTCCACCTAGTGGACAATAAAGCAATGACATGCATTATGACAAGGACTCTGAAACATGGAGAACAGAGTTGTAAAAGTATTTTTCTGGGTTCTGGTTAGTTCACAAGTTTTGAGAAGTTCCTAATTAAGACCAAAATGACCAGGTAAAAAGAGTATCTAACCAATGATCTATTAAATGAATAGAAAGGGTAAAACATGATAATTTATTGTGAATAGTTAAACTCCCATTACCTGCTCATTAGAATTTTATTTAGGAACTTCCCAAAATGGGTGAACCCAGCTAGGTACCTTTACTTTGCACTTTTTACAACTCTAAGAGCATGTCTACATGTATCCCTATTGTTTTTATTTTTTCTATTTATTTTTTATCCCACCATTGTCCACGTTCTCATAGATTAAAACAATTGTCACATATGCATACAATTACAAGACACATTCTGATATTTGTGCTCAGATCATAGTGCAAACTAACCTTACAAGGACAGCATAAAAGTGATGTAGCAGGAGTTCAAGCTATATAGGTATAAAATAGTCTGAAAGTACACAAGGTGTGGGGGTCGACGTGGCGTAGTGGGCTAAGTCGCTGCCTCACAGGAAAAACCATGTCATGACAATCAGTGGTTCGACCTTGACTATGACTTCTCCAACTTTCCGCGGAACCTCAATCACAAGGCAGCGCAAGTTGCCATAGCACTGCCCGGGATTAGGGATAGATAAATCTGATAATCTACCTTGCCACATCGCTCTCCACCAACTCCTTGTGTCCAGATCGGAAGTCTTTAAATTTAATCACAATTGAATCTGTCTCGGCGACATGTGGTTGGGTCAACCATGTGAGTGCCCGTCACCACCCAGCTTCTGTCCAAATAGTTGTGAAGGTGCCAACAAGGCAGACAGAGGAATATTAGACAAGACCAATTGGGAGGGTGAAGTCAACATCTGAAGGCAACATGACTGCATTAAATTATGAAATAAAAAATGTTTTCATACTTGTATTTATTTTTGGTCTTTCCTGAAATACAAAACCGAAACACATAAAACATTACAAAACTGTAACTGAGGTGACTTAGGCAACATAGATGCAAGACAATAATCAGTATGTTATGACAGAGCCTTGAGGTAACTAGCAAACAATGGCAAGTTTTGGCTTCCTTAAAACAGAGCATCTCAATTAAGGATTTAATGTATTTTCTCTTCCAGTAGTGCCAAGAAAATGACAAATCAATTTAATTGATTAAAATAAATCCATTATAAAACTTCTCAAACCTGTTTAAATGGTTCAGGTTAGCAGTGATTCTAAAGTCTGTAGCGCTTGGTGTGGTTAAACCCAAACCAATGACAGAAAGGAATCTGAAATGTTCCAGTATGATACATACATTACAGCTGTACGTACAATTTATACTATCGGTTTCATTTTTTACTTTCAGCAAGTAGAATCATACACAAACACACTTACATGCATACAAACGCTCTGGCTTTTTTACTCCCGGTCTGTTGGGCAGAGTTGTTCAAATTGTCCTAAACAGCTTCCATTTATTAAATCATTTTCGTTGTGATCACTGCTTAATGGAATAGATGAAATGTCATGATTTCCCTTTGTTTTATTTTGCTGTAATGCTTGAACAAAACCAAAGGTCACTGGAAATGTATGACAAGGAAAAGGAAAGAAACAATCCTATCTGTCATGGCCGAGGGTTTAAAGAATGATTTAGTGTTGGAATGGATCAGATCTGTCACAAGAGGCACACAACTCAAGAGGTGACACCATTCCCCATATCCCATACTGGTTGACAGATTAAATGTTGACACAGCATCACCCAGAGATATAATAGCATCACCAAAAACAAGCAATGAAAAATATTTGTGTATCTGTGGTGTATTTAAGTTCTATGTTTGTTTGACACAAACATTTTGCTTTTAACGTTTGACATTAAGACATGGCAACGGTGATTCAAAATAAGTTACGTTTTCTAGTTCCTTTGGATTTCTGCATTTTGTTGACTTTGTATCAGCCATGGGCATATATAATGCTATATATACAAACATGCATTCAACTTCAGAGATACCAAAATAAAAACTAATCCAAAATCCCTTTTCATCACGTAACAGTTAGCTATAAAAATTCCAAGACAGTCTGCAATACGCAAAGTTGCACGCAGACCGCCGTCAAACATAATATATGCAGCAGAGTGAGTAAAGGATTCTGGGATAGCAATATTCAATAGAGGACATCAGGAGTGGGAATATTTTCTTCATCCCATTCTGAGCAGACCTGTTTTGTTGGGCTTCAGATTCACATTATACTTGGAAGGAAGGAAGAATAGCTGGTAGGAGACACTGGAGCGCGTAATCATCCCCAGCTCACAATACTGGACCAGAGTGTGAATGCATACTGACCATCTTAAACGTGAACAGAGAAGCAGAGTAAACACACATCGTTTGTGTCTGCTACACAATGTATGACTACAGACATGCAGCTAGCTGACGGCTATTGTTGACTAGCTGTATTCTATTAAAGGTACAATATGTAATATCAATCAAAACAATAACAAAATAAATACTTTGCATTGAAAGAAAACATCCCTATACATATATTATATATATTTCTTAGTTGTGTACTTACATTATCCTAAATGTTTCCATTAACTTTCAAATCCAGAGAAATTTGTAATTTAATTTGAAGACACGGGACGTTTCTTTTTGTCGCCCGTCAATGACGTCATATGATATAGTTGCTCTAAGTTCCAGGGAACCGCCAAACATAATGTGAATAAAGTTATAACATTTTTAACAACACATTACTTTGTCAGTGAACATTTTTTTTCTGCCGGAGACGCTAGATTGGAAGGTTGTCATTGACGACGATAACAAAACCCATGATCCCACGCAACCTCCCGACGTCATCCAAGTACATCTTTTGCTATTGTTTTGATTGAAAGCCCCCTGGCGGCCAAAAATTACATATTGCATGTTTAAATATGAAGGTCTGGTGTTCCTACATGTGTGTCCACATGCATACTGACCAGAAACCTTGAAGGACACGATACAACTGGATGTACTCACACTGCCATCCCTTCACCACTGGGGGGGCACGTAGCTGTAGGTGGGCGTGCCCGGGTGTCGGTATGTAGGCATAGTGACTTGATGGGGGGCAAGGGGGGTTGGGGAGTGGGTCAACAACGTCCCTGAAAAAGGAAGGGATGGGTCCAAAATACAGAGAAAATAAATAAATAATAACAATTATATAATAATACTTAATATGTATATCCTCATCAAAGATGTAGAGAAAATTGTACTTAAAATAATAATAATTAATATATAATAAACAAGTGAAGTAGCAAATGTAATCTAAGTTGAACTCACCAGCTGACATGGCCATAGTGGCTCCGGCTACCATCCCCATGGCGATGCCGTTGTGGGGGCGAGGCTGGGGGTGCATGGGTGGGGCATACATGGCTGCTGGCATCCCATTGGGCTGGACCACTGTAGTGTGATGGATGACATGGGGCGGAGCTGCATAAAGCGGCTGTGTGTAGTAAGTGCCTTGCTGCTAAGACAGGAGAAGACAGAGCTTACCTCAGTGTCACATTCAGTACAAAGCCCACAGCAATTGGCAGCAAGGTGACTGGCATATTGTACTAATGGACATACACTACTGGTAAAACATTGTAGAACAGCCAAATTAATTAATGAGGAACTACCGTTAGATACGAGAGTTGTTTATGGACACCTAATCTTTAGCTCCGCCTTAGCTCTGAAGCTAAGTAGCAGAGCTCCACCTATGTATGCAGTTTTTTGTCAGATCGACCGTCCGGTGAGTGAGTCAGCACTAAGGTTGAGTATTGGTGGCGACCCACAAGAGTTAGAGGACCTGCCAACCTCTAAGATCGGAAGTTTGGGGGGAAAAAAACCTGTCAGTTACAGTCATAGATTGTATATATCGGTTACAATAGTACAGGCGATAGAGTCAGTGCTTGAAATGGGAAGAAAAAGGTGCCGGTACTCTCTTGCATTGGCAAATCATTAACATTTGAGATTTCTACAGTGAAAAACAAAACTTGGAGATATTGCTGGTACAACAACAATTTAATGTTATTTATAACAACTATGTATTTATTTAAACAGGTCGTGTGTTTATGTCTCTTGACAAAAAGTCAAGCCATGCATGTGTTTCGTTACTCACGTTATTGTTGACATCGGTGTCATTGACTAAGGTAACATTAAGGTTGGTAGCTTCAGACTCCTCATTGCTAGCAGTTCCGCGCACATCAACCTTCAAGGTCTAAGGGGTTTTAGGTCCGCCTGGCACAAAGATGATCTTTTGGCCTCTGGAAAGGTCATACTTTGACCTACAGTGAAGTGCATTATGGATTTGGACTCTGCAGACCCATGGCTACGACATGGATTAGTGAAATCCAACATCCTGGATCATTGAATTTTATGTTTTATTAAATATTTATCACAAAAAAAGAACATATGTATATTTTTAAATTATTTGTGTAAAAGCATATAAACCATGACGAATAAGGCTTTTTAATGCATATTGTCAAGCCCCCCAGGGCTCCTGGACCAGTGTGCAAAGTTTGGAGGCCATACAAACTAGTTAACATCATTACAACATTACAATATTTCTATACGTTTTTGAAATCCCAGCTATTTTTTACGTGTAACGTCTTTAGTAAAAAAGGTGTCTATAAACATGACCGACTTTGCAGCGTCATAGCTCTGACTGTGTTTAACCCACAGGGATCAACCACCACTTATTCTTTTTGTCTGATCTTCCTCTTTCCAACGGTACCAAGCATGTAACGCGCTTGAAATTTTAAAACGTCGGGAGACTGTGAAGGGTTTTAATTAACGTTAGTTTGAAGCTCATGAAACGTACCCAATGTTTGTGGTTGGACTTGGACCTCTGTTGACGTGTCTGGCTCTGGCACACGTGTTCTTTTAGTACCTTTCTAAAGCCAGGCTAGCATAACGACTTAAAAAATACACACTTCTTTTTAGTTTCAAGTTTTTCAGCAGTGAAAAATATGTTACAATCAGGCGACAGCAATTTCTAACTATAGTGCTATTTTTGTCAAATTGTTAATACATTTGTATTACATCAATATACTTAATCTATTGTTTTTACTATAGATTTATCATAGGCCATGGGGTATTCAGCTTCTGTCATGTGATTTATTTTAACCTGGTAATCATTTGCATCTGGCTTGTGTCACAGGTCTGAGTCCATCCCTGATTAAAAAGAGGATGAATTGTTGTTGCCCTCTGAGACGGGATTTGCTTAGCCCTGCCATAGGTGATACATATAATGCTGTATTCTTCTTGGATCCTATGCTACTTCTTTAGAAATGAGCCATTAGCCGCTTTCCGACCGCAGGGATCTTTGCAGTTCCTAGAACATAACGTTCCTATAACCCTTTATTTCTTGTGTTCGATACAAGTGTTTAGTTCCTCGCACCGCCGTTCCTATAACCTTTTTAGCTCCTACTCCAGAGCAGGGTCTTTCCCTTTTCCCTTTTCTTAGATCTACGTTGATTGGTCCAATTGGCCGGTCGCTTCGTTTGTCTGTTGCGTATATACTACATATTATGCTGGAGCCTTCGTCTTTTGTGTTTCTCTGTTAAGTAGCTACTCAATTTCTATGACTCCAGCCTAGTTTTTAAACGCCGCGGTGTGAACTCCGTAGGACATTATCAACACAACATTATTTTTGGTGCTCCACATGCCAGATTGGGTGTAGCAGTTTAGGCTCCCAACTCTGGACCACATGTGCCCTGGTGACGGCGGTTTGAGTCCCTGCTCAGCCACTGTCTCTGCCCTTCCTCTTTGTCTCCCCCTCACATGTCTGTCTCCCTAGCATCTGCTTCCTACTGCACTGTCATTTAAAATCATTTAAAAAATACACAAAAAGAATTGTAAAAAATAAACAAAAAGAATTGTAAAAAAACTATGATCTCAAGCATCGAAGCCAGGAAAGCACAAAGCCAGGGAAGCACAAAGTTCACTACTGAAGAATTACATCCCTGATCACTACTAATTTCAGAAGGAATGCAATTAAAAATGTATGTTACATCATATTGTCTGAGATTGTAGAGGTTAAGTTGCAGTAGAGTGTGTCGTAATGTATTAATGTACTGACATACCGATGCATAGGGGTAGGTGCTCCTTACAGGGTAAACGGCCGCTGGGTAGGGGTTGGGTGATGACGAGTAGGGCGGGACAGACCCCGTGGTGGGGGAGCAAGACATTTTAAAAGGAGTACCTGGAGCATAACCTATAGCAGAGAGTTGCAGAGATATCACATTTCAACATGTTACATCACATTTAGAGTGAAACTGACAGCACTGTCACCACTTAGTAGATTTGAAGCAAAGAAACGATCACATTATGTAAAATATATAAAATGTTTTTTATGCTAAAAAAACAAGCTTTATAAGGTTTTAAAAATAGGTTATATTTGACTAAATTTAACGATGTTACAAGGCATTGATGGCACTCTAAACTAGGGCAGTAACGATATGCGTATTGCGATCCAATATGCACTCCAGAGCCTGTTCGACTAGCAACAGTATATAATGCCAGCAACACAAAATTGGATATTTCATTTCAAAATAATAGCGCTCCTCATTCATTATAATAATCATTGTTTGTTCATTTCAAAGATAGGTAGTGGATCCATGTTCATGTCTTGCTACAATTAGTCTATTTTGGGTAACAATAGACTCTAGTGAATGATTTTCAAATGTACTCATGTTTTTTAACATGAGACACTGACAATATATTCAATCAATATGTGTACAACTTATTTTTCAATGTTTTGAATACACAGTTATTAAAAACATGTTAAATGTGTTGTTTTTGCTATCACATACTCTTACTATTTCTTTACACACAATACAATTGAATTTGGTTACAATTCACTAGCTTAACAACGAATTCAAAATGTTTATTGCAATGAATTATAACTAGCACTATTAGTTTGAAATGAAATATCCAAGTTTGTGTTGCGGGCATTATACTGTAGCCAGGCTAACGGGCTCTGGAGTGCATATTAGATCGCGATACGCATATCGTTACAGCCCTACTCTAAACTGATGCAGGCACATTGTTATTTCTGCAGGTGCATTCCAACAAATACTAATACAATTTCATTTAGTTAAAATGCTGTCAGTTCAACTTTAAGCCTTTAAAAAAAAATATTCCTCCAGTGTGACTTTTTGACCCCTGTGGGAAATCAATCCACAAGCTTGGCCATGTAAGGCCAATGCTCTCTCAACTTAGCTTGAAGGAACAGAAGTTACAATTCAGGTTTGTAATTTATTACACTGCTCACAATGGAACTGTCATCTAAAACACAAATGAAGGCACAACACAGGCAGTGGACAATCAAATACAGTGCCTTACGAAAGTATTCTGCCCCCTTGAACATTTCGACCTTTTGGCACATTTCAGGCTTCAAACATAAAGATATAAAACTAATTTTTTGTGAAGAAGCAAAAAAACAAGTGGGACACAATCATGAAGTGGAACAAAATTTATTGGATATTTCAAACTTTTTTAACAAATAAAAAACTGACAAATTGGGCAAGCAAAATTATTTAGCCCCTTTACTTTCAGTGCAGCAACATTTCTCCAGAAGTTCAATGAGGATCTCTGAATGATCCAATGTTGACCTAAATGACTAATGATGATAAATAGAATCCACCTGTGTGTAATCAAGTCTCTGTATAAATGCACCTGCTCTGTGATAGTCTCAGAGGTCTGTTGAAAGCACAGAGAGCATAATAAAGAACAAGGAACACACCAGGCAGGTCCGAGATACTGTTGTGGAGAAGTTTAAAGCCGGATTTGGATACAGAAAGATTTACCAAGCTTTTAACATTGCAAGGAGCACTGTGCAAGCGATAATATTGAAATGGAAGGAGTATCGGACCACTGCAAAATCTACCAAGACCCGGCCGTCCCTCTAAAAACTTTCAGATCACACAAGGAGAAGACTGATCAGAGATGCAGCCAAGAGGCCCATGATCACTCTGGATGAACTGCAGAGATCTACAGCTAAGGTGGGTGAGTCTGTCCATAGGACAACAATCAGTCGTATACTTCACAAATCTGGCCTTTATGGAAGAGTGGCAAAAAGAAAGACATTTCTGAAAGATATCCATAAAAAGAGTTGTTTAAAGTTTGCCACAAGTTACCTGGGAGACACACCAAACATGTGGAAGAAGGTGCTCTGGTCAGATGAAACCAAAATCAAACTTTTTGGCAACAATGCAAAACGTTATGTTTGGCGTAAAAGCAACAACCACTGTCAAACATGGTGGTGGCAGCATCATGGTTTGGGCCTGCTTTTCTTCAGCAGGGACAGGGAAGATGGCTAAAATTGATAAGAAGATGGATGTAGCCAAATACAGGACCATTCTGGAAGAAAACCTGATGGAGTCTGCAAAAGACCTGAGACTGGGACGGAGATTTGTCTTCCAACAAGACAATGATCCAAAACATAAAGGAAAATCTACAATGCGATGGTTCACAAATAAACATATCCAGGTGTTAGAATGGCCAGGTCAAAGTCCAGACCTGAATCCAATCAAGAATATGTGGAAAGAACTGAAAACTGCTGTTCACAAACGCTCTCCATCCAACCTCACTGAGCTCAAGCTGTTTTGCAAGGAGGAATGGGCAAATATTTCAGTCTTACAGCTGTAATCGCAGCAAAAGGTGGCGCTACAAAGTATTAACTTATTTTGCACGCCCAAATTTTCAGTTTTTTATTTGTTAAAAAAGTTTGAAATATCCAATAAATTTGTTCCACTTCATGATTGTGTCCCACTTGTTGTTGATTCTTCACAAAAAATTACAGTTTCATATCTTTATGTTTGAAGACTGAAATGTGGCAAAACGTCAAAGTTCAAGGGGGCCGAATACTTTTGTAAGGCACTGTATATATAGCTGTGAAACAAGCAAAAATATTTCCCTATTTCACAACCCTGAATTCAAAAATCAACTCGTTCACCACCTACTTGCATTGGCCAGATATATATTATGCTGTGTGTACACACACCAGACACTTCATTAGGTACACCAGTTCAACTGCTTGTAAACACAAAAATATAATCAGTCAATCACGTGGCAGCAAGTCAATGCATTTAGGCATGTAGACATGGTCAAGGTGATCTGGTGAAGTTCAAACCAATCATCAGAATGGGAAACAAAGTGATTTACCGGTAAGTGACTTTGAACGTGGTATGGTTGTTGTTGGTGCTAGAAGGGCTGGTATGAGTGTTTCAGAAATCTCTGATCTACTGAGACTTTCCAAACACAACCACCTCTAGGTTTTACAGAAAATGGTCAGAAATAAAAAACATCCAGTGAGCTGCAATTCTCTGGGCAAAAATGCCTTGTTGATGGCAGAGTTCAGAGGAGAATTGCCAGCCGAGTTCGAGCTGATAGTAAGGCAAATAACCACAACCAAGGTACTGTATGCAGTAGAGCATCTCTGAATACATAAAGCATTGATCCTTGAATCAGATTGGTTACAGCAGCAAAAGACCACACTGGGTCCCACTCCTGCCAGCGAAGAAAAGGAAACTGACAATATAATTTGCACGGACCACCAAAATTTTATACACTACTATTACCGTCCATGTCTGAGTGGTGTAACACCTGGTCTGGTGAGTCTCTATTTCTGCTGCAACATTCAGATGGGATGTCAGAATTTGGTGTAAACAACATGAAAGCATGGACCCATCCTGCCTTGTCAAGAGTTCAGCCTGGTGTTGTAATGATAAGGTTGATATTTTCTTGACACACTTTGGGGTCCTTGGTACTAATTGAGCATTGTTTGTAAGCCACAGCCTACCTGAGTGTTGTTGCTTACCATGTCCATCCCCTGATGACTACAGTGTACCAATCATCTAATTGCTACTCCCAGCAGGATAACGCACCATTTCACAAAGCTCACATAATCTCACACTGGTTTCTTGAACATGACAATGAGTTAAGTGTACCCAAATGGCCTCCAGTCACTAAATCTCAATCCAATTGAGAATTTGGGATGTGGTGGAACAAGAGATATGCATCATGGATGTGTAGCTGACAAATCTGCAGCAACAGTGTGATGACATAATGTTAATATGTAAGAAATGTTTCCAGCAGCTTGCTGAATCTATGCCACAAAGAACTAAGAGAGTTCTGAAGGCAAAAGTAGTACCAACCCAGTACGATCAAGGTGTACCTAATGAAGTGGCCAGTGAGTGTAGTTTGCATCTGGGAAACATTTGGATCTGTGAATCAACAATGACTACACTGATTAGGGCAGGAATCTGCCAAAATGCTTTGTGACAACTGCTGATAAAAAATTATAATTTCATTAAACAAGTGCTCTGACTAAAGCTGTTCCTTTTGGTAGGGGTGGGCGATACAGCAAAATTTGGGTTTGAACTGATACCCAGTCATTCAGGGCCAGTATCGCAGATATCAATACGATATTGATACTTTTTATTAGGTAATAATAGTGGCTTCGCGAACGGGAGAGTAGTGTATCCTGATTTATGAGGTATTTATCATTTTCAATTTTTTATCTTACTTGAAGAATTATTTACTTATTATGTTAGACTTTTTACCTTGTTTTTGTCTTATTTTCAGACTTTGTTAGGAAGTCAAATTATCTAAGCGCACTGGCAGATCATTTTGTTTACTTTAAGCATATTCCATCTTAATTTAGGTACTTGTTGTTTTGTGTGTTGCAGTGCATTTTAAGGTGACTGGTGGAATTTCTACCTGCCATCTTTGAGACATTGTAAAAAATTGCTATGACTATGTGTCAGATTGGCGGTTGTTGCCAAAAGTCAGGGTGCCCACCGTGGCACGCTGTGCATGCGCAACCTGTATGAGTGCACTGCACAGTCACAAGCAACATCACCAGAGCTGGAGAAGCACTTCGGATGTGTTCTTGACAACGGAACATTGTTTGTCAAGTGTGAGAGTTCCATTCTTTGATGAAATGTGTAGAAGAGAGTAACTGAAAGTGGTATCAACCATATTGACCCCAGTATAATTTTTTTAAAGAGACGTAATATCGGTAGTATCAATATTTGAGATTGAGCCGCCCACCCCTACCTTTTGGCTCAGTTGGTTCATGGAGCATGAAGAGGGATAGTTACCATACCTGTGGGAAAGGCTGGTTGGTTGGCTCCAGGGTGATACATGTTGGGAGTGTAGGCAGGTGCAGCTGCGTACCCCACAGGAAAGCCAGCTGTGGGATAAGGTCATATGACAGGAAGGTCAAAAGCTCAAACAAACATTTTGTAGTGACTTTTATAGTATTTATGTTTGTGTGCATGGGTTATTAAACACTGGTATGTAGATTACATTTGTCAACACATTAAACACAAAATTCTGCTTACCTGGGTATCCTACTAAATTTCCTTTGGGGTTGGCATAAGGGACCCCTGTTGGTGCAGGGCTGTACACTGGGTTCATAATGCACAACTTTCAGACACTGCAACAAAAAACGTTAACATTATTGATCGACATGCGTAATCTTATTGATTGGTTACGTAGTTAGCAAGCTATCTAGACTAATGCATTCTAGTAAATACATTTTCCATTATGTACAGTGGCACCTCTCTGCTTGACGCGCATGCGGAGGTAAGGATGAACGTAATGGGACCGTAGACCTAAACTCAGCTACATTTTGTTTTTCGGGAATTCCAACAGAACAGGTATTTATCCAAACAAGCCACAGTTGTTAACGTTAAACATTAGTTTATCAATGATCGCTGCAGTCGGTCCAAAACAACAAGGCCGGGCCGCTGGCTTTGCGCTGGGGCTTTACTCAGCATCTCTGCTCTTGTACTACTGTCTGTCCCAGGAACCGTCCTCCAACACCTCTGTTCATTCCAGTCTTCGTAACAGGGTTTACAATAGATGTCAACTGACGTAGGGCCTGGTTATCAATATTACTTACGGTTTTAATTTCTCAGTTTCCCACTGGTGTTGTTTAGCTCGACTATTTACTATTGGGTATTGTAGCGACCTAATGTTGTTCACACGGGCTCGGCTGGACGCTGTGCTTTTATGCCTATACGAAAATAAGCTATAGTATACTGTAAGAGTCAAAAGACCGCTTTAACAATAGAAATACATGTCCTCAAAGATGGAAGCAAGCGGAATAGGGCGGGATCAAGTGGGACCATTTCAACCAATAAGAGGTCAGATGAGTGTGAACGACATGCACAATTAGATTTTATATCAGCACATTTGTAACAATTTAAATATTTGGAAACTTCTTTAGATCAAAGGTGTCTCGCGTAATTCGTGAAGGTCTCAGAGATTTACATGCAAAAGTTATGTTTTAATCTTGCGTGAACATATTTTGCGTGGAAATATCGAAAATATCCTCCCCTAGCTTTTCCTCACTAACCGGCGTCACTTCCGTATCCACTGTGCTGTAATTTGCCGAAGATGTTAGAGAAAGAACCAGAAGACACGATGAAAGTCCTCCGCAAGGAATGATATACATCCGTATGTTTATCCTTGGTTAGTTTAAATTCAATACTGGTGTATAATGCATGAGAAGCCGGTAATTTAAGATATATACAATATATATGCTTAGAAGCTCATACCCATTTTGTAATTATAAAAAAACAGTACAAACATCGCAAATGTAAAGCCAAAACGAACTGGTTAAGGTGTCTGGGACCCCCAGCCATGCATTATATTAGAAGTTTTGCAGAGCTAGCACACATTGTGAATTCCCCAGAGGTATGCACATTGTGAACTGTAGCTCACCTGATTCAAGCACAAACAGGCCTGTGTGAATGGACTTGTCATCAAGCACTTACAGTACCTGTCTGTGCTTTAATCAGGTGAGCTACAGTTCACAATGTGCATACCTCTGGGGAATTGGTAATATATGTACCACTTTTAAATAAAACATGAGTGTGCAGGCAAAAAAAATGTTTTTATTTCTCATGGGATTTATATTGAACAATAGGTCATATCAGAATGGCACAATCATAAAACATGGCAACAAAGTAAATAATGAAATTACCCCTGTTTAAAAGTCTGCATACCCTCAGTTCTGGTTCATTGCCCCCTTCAGCATCAATGACAGTGAGCAGTCATTTGTGATATAAAGCCCCAGATTCTAAATTCTTGCAGGTGGTTTAGCTGCCCATTCGTCTTGACAAAATGGTGATGCCAAAACTCCAGGTCATGCAAAATCTTCTGTCGTTTTGCATTAACTGCACGTTTGAGAAATCCCCAGAGTGGCTCGATTATATTAAGGTCAGGAGCCTGTGAAGGTTCTGCCACTCCAGAACCTTCATCTTTTTTTGCTGTAACCACTGAAGGGTCATCTTGGCCTTCTGATTAGGGTCATTGTCATGCTGGAATGACCAAGATGCAGATGAATGCAAATTGTCTGCTAATATTGCCTGTTGAAATGCTGCATTCAACTTGTCATCAGTTTTCACAAGGTTCCCGTGCCTTTAGAGCACACACAGCAGCCTGTAAATCTCCTGAGGTTACCTGCAGGTTTTTATTTGTATCCCAAACAATTATTCTGGCAGTTTTGGTTAAAATCTTTCTTGGTCTACCTGACCTTGACTTGGTAGCAAGAGATCCCAGAATCTTCAACTTCTTAATAAGTGATTGAACAGAACTGATTGGCATTTGCAAGGCTTTGGATATCTTTTTATATTATTTTCCAACTTTATATAGTTCCAGTACCTTATTGTGCAGGTCTTGTGACAGTTCTTTTCTGCTCCCCATGGTTCAGTATCTATCTGAATTATTCTTCAAATTATGGCAGATCACAACTGACTTAAAAGGTGCATATACTGCCACCTACTATACCGGAGTCTGAGGCCAGTCACGGGCCCACCCAATTCAAATCCTCCTATCAAAACCTGTTACCGTAAGAAATTTAAATACAGCCCTTGACACCACCCCACTCCCCTTTCCACCCCCTTAACAACCCCCCATATCTCACTTCCTACCCTACCCCCTAACCTTCACATACAACATTTCCCTCTCAACATCATACTTCCCACAATACAATAACACATGTTCCATCATTTCTTCCACTACACACCCATCACACAGACCTGTCTCATGCCTACCCACCAGCTTCAAACCTGCATTCGACCCTGTGTGCTCTAACCTCAACCTACACCACATCACCTCTTCTCTCCTACACCCCATAGTCCCTGTCTCTTCCCTCCCTGCTACCATCCCACTTCCTCTGCCATCAGTCCATCCCCTCCACCGTATCAAAGATTTAACATCCCCCCCGGCCCACCGGTACCTCCACACTCACCTTCTCTTTCCTACAAACACTCTTAGTCAACCTGCCACTTCGTTATCCTCCACCCACACATGAGCCAGCACCCAACAAAATGTAACCACCACCCTCATCCTCTCTAACTCCAACAACAACACCATCAGTTCCACCAACAGATCACCTCTATCTGAGCGCTGTGTACACTGACGCCTGGTCCGTGACACTCTGGACCACCTTCACATTACATTTTGGCACATACACATCACACCAACCCACCCAGTGGTCGGATCTTTTCACCCATCAGTGTACAGCTGTACAAACATATAAAAACCCTGACCATCATACCTCTCCACACAGCTACCCATCATCAACTCTGTGCTACCCTCCAACACACTCAGATCCACCCACGGATCCAGAAACAAGCAATGCGGCACACTCACCAAAGCCACCGCAGGCCGCACCACCTTCACACGCAACCCATACCCCTCCACCAACTTCTCAATAACCCACCCAAACACCTCTATCTGACCTAATACACACTCCCAGAAATCACCCAGCCACCACTGCTAGATTACCCTCCACACTACCTGTCAATCGTGCCCAGTAAGCCAGTGCAAGTTTATCCTGCCGCATTCCCAACGGCATCTCCCCTGTCTCCACCTGCAAACCCTGCACCGGTGAGGTCCTAAAGGCCCCCAAACATAACCTCGAAGCAGCAGCTTGGACCACATCCAGGAGCTTCAGGACGACTTAGCAGCAGACCCATACACAAAACATCCATAATCTAATAGTGACCTAATCATGCCTGATACATACATAGTAACGTGTGTCGCTGTGCTCCCCAGTCATGAACCCCACCGCCCACATGAGATTCAGAGCCCTCGTACACCTCAAACCTGCATACTTCACATGAACCCTCCACGTCAACTTCTCATCAAACCACACACCCAGGTACTTCAACTCTGACACCCGCAGCAAGTCCTGCCCACAGAGTCTAGCTAACAACGGTGACTTTCCTCCTAGAATAAATAATGAAACATGACTTGGCCACCGAAAACCTGCACCCCCACATTGACGACCATTCCTCCACCACAGTAACTGCCTCCTGCATCTTCCTCATCACCCAATCCACATTCCTTCCCATGTTACACATTGAACCAGCTGCGGTCGGTGGATCTTGGGGATTGCCGGGCTTGCATTACTGTCCGGACTGGGGGAAACAGAATGATATCACACAATGGGTTTGATGCGCTACACACTGTTCTATTTACTCCGGTCCCGAACGTAATGCGAGCCCGGCGTCCCCAATTAAGATCCAGTGACAACGGCTGCAATGCACTATCATCTGTATACAGTGCAAACCCCAATCCCTGGCTCAGTGTCCCAAAAATGTCATCAATCATCACCTCAAAAAAGACCGGGCTGATTACACACCCCTGTGGCGTCCCATTGACAACCCAAACTCCCTGGACAGGTCCGCCCCCACTTTCACCCGGCACATGAGAGCTAACAAACTCATTTGCTATTTATACACAGACACTAATTGTGATTTAAAGTGTCACAGGTGTGGGAAATTTTACTTTAACCTGTGTGTTTCATCTTGTGTGTCGGTATCAAGGCCCAACATTCAAGGGTATGTTAACTTTTGATCAGGGCCATTTGGGTGATTTCTGTTATCAATTTATGACTTCATCTGATCATTATCCTTACATAACAGACAGATTTGTTGCATGAACAGTCATATTGTGAAATTCAATGCAGAAACTTCACAATTTCTGCCAGGGTATGCAAACTGATGAGCACAACTGTATAGTTGAGTGCCAGAACCAAACTGTGAGACGGCCAGGGGTCACCCGGGAGAGGTTTGAGAACCGGCCGTGCACAGACATTTTGGGAGGCAGGGGCTCAAGTAAAAAAGGGTACCCTAACAATTAAATTTGAATGTTAATAATTGAACCCGTATTCATAGAAAAAAGTAGAATTAGTATACATACACAAACTGTCTAAATGTGACAAGCCCAAGCATTTATTCATATAGATTATTGTGTTTGTTTTAAAAATGCAGTCATATTTTATAACTAAAACAGTGCAAAGAACTTATCATGGCATTCTCAGTACTTTTACTCAGCGCCATTGCAAGTAATCCTGGCCACCAAGAAAAAAGATATGTCTCGGCCCCCATCCCAAATATATTAATACTATTAATATTATATTATCATTATTAAGATCAGAACAGTGGCTGCAGTATTCTTGTCTGCCAATACCAGATTTGTTTTTGACATTAATGCTCTCTCTAATTTAACACCTATGCCAAGATATTTCATTCAAAACTATACTGATCAAAAATAGAAAAGCAGCAATTTCAAAGTTATTACTGAGTTACAGTTCATATAAAGGTTATCAGTAAATTGACTGATAATAAAAAGCATCATGCAACAATGTCAATGATGTTACTTACTAGTTTACAGTGGGTTGCAAAATTACTGACAACCCTGACTGCAATGCACAAACAATACTTTAAAAACACACAATATACTGTAATTATAGAGAAACTCAAAATACCAACATGTGAGAATTACTGTACTTTTTTAATGTTGCACTGGTACCAACCAAAATCATAGAATTATTTTACACAAAATAAATTTCACCAAAATCAAGGTTGCATAATTGTTGGCACTCCTTATTCAGTACTTGTAAGAGCATGGAGTCTCTTCCTGTAATGTTTGACAAGGATAAGGAACACATTTGGTTGAATTTTGGACCATTCCTCTATGCAGATCCTTTCAAGATCCTTCACATTCTAGGCTTTGCGCTTATCAACTGCCCTCTTCAACTCAACCCACATGTTTTTATTTGGATTGATGTCCGGCGACTGAGATGGCCATGGCAGAACATTGATTTTGTTGTCACAGAACCATTTCTGTGTGGATCTTGAGGTATGTTTTGGGTCATTGTCTTTTTTGGAAAGTCCACCTAGTGGCAACCAGATTGTCAGCCATAATTGTCCAATATTTGGTGGAATTAATTATGCCATCAATCTTGAACAGTGCCCCTGGACCTCTGGAATTAAAACAGCCCCAAAACATCACTGACCCACCATCATATTTCACCGTGGGTATGAGGTGCCTCTCCTTGTATGCTTCTCTGTTTCAACGCTGAACAGGCCAATGTCAGAGCGAAGACATTTGGATCTCTTTATCATTATATTCAATATCTCTGCTGTAGCTCAGCCCTATTGGCTGAGGGGCGGTGTATGACAGACAAAGGTCCTAACAGGATTACAAACAACAATACAGCTATTTGAATTTTCAAGAATACATTTAATTTATTGTGTTAAATTTGTACATGTATATATTTTATAAAATATTTAATAATGAATATAGAATTTATAATAAATAAATAAACAAACATTATTTGTTATTGACGCAGAAACATTTCCGGTATCTTCCTGGATTTTGCATTCTGCTTCCCCCTTTTTCAACTCAGTCTATGTCCATCGAATTACATCCATAACAATATCATCGGCGTGATTTTTATGGTATTGGTAGAAAATAGTTTATTTTAACTAAGTATATTTTGGAAATTAATACTGCTAACAACTACTTATCGGTCGACGTTCTCAATTAGACGAATATGTCGGCTGCGGCCGCCTGTGGGGCGTCCTCTTGCATCGGCGCAGCCTCTGCCAGTTCTAGTTCAGCCGGGAACTCCTATGTCGCAGCGGGCGGAGGGTTGGGAATAGCAGGCAGGCTACCCAGCCGGGTTCTGGAGCATGTGTTTTCTTACCTGGATTTGAATGATCTAATGCGCTGCTCTTTAGTGTGCTGGCACTGGAACAACTGTCTTGCTGACGAAAACAGTGAGGTGTGGCGGAGTCTGTGCGCTCGGTCTCTCAGTGAAGAAGCACTGCGCTCTGACATACTCTGCAACCTGCCAACATACAAGGGAAAGGTAGCTATATAGCAAAGCTAACGTTTGTTTGCAATTGAAACTAAGATTACTGTGTATAGTTGTAATCACTGGCTTTGATCTCAATACTAGCTATGTTTTTATAAAAAACCCACACATAATAGCGTGGAATTTGGCAATATAAATGAACATGTCATGCAGAGACTAGCTTTTTCGTCCAGATGTGTATGTATGCAAAACTATTTGTTTAGCAAAATAAAACAAGACATCTGTACAGCAATTCTCAACACAACTGCATTGCGTTTTCTGGTTGCTGTATATTGATTTTAAATTAGGTTTTAAGTAGTAGGTCCATTATACTTCTTTGTAAGAGATGCACCAGCTGTATTAAAAACAATAACTATTATTATTATTTCTTTATTTCAGACCCATGGGTCCATATACTTTACAGACAACAGACAACATTTTAAAAAAACACAAGCTTTCATTCCAATGCTTCCAAAGACAGGAAGAATACCTTGTATCACTCAATGTAATATTATTTAAGAACATTACGATACTATTTAAAAGCTAATGTCTTCACACCCCTTTGCACATCCCTGTCCTGTAGCTCAAGTCCTACCAGCATGCTCTGAGTTCTCACGACTGCTCACGCAATGTCTACGTTAAGAAAAACGGCTTCACTCTTCACCGCAACCCCATCGCCCAGAGCACCGATGGAGCCCGTGGCAAGATTGGCTTCTCTGAGGGGCGCCATGCCTGGGAGATCTGGTGGGAGGGGCCTCTAGGGACCGTAGCGGTGATTGGAATTGCCACAAAGCGGGCTGCCATGCAATGTCAGGGCTACGTGGCCCTCCTGGGTAGTGACGATCAAAGCTGGGGCTGGAACCTGGTAGATAATAACTTGCTTCACAATGGGGAGGTCAACGGAAACTTCCCTCAGTGCAACAACGCACCCAAATATCAGGTATGTGTCCACTGTTTCCCTCTGTGTCTAGTAAATAGTTCACACCCAGGTAAAGCAGATTAGCAGGGGCAAACAACAGCTAAGCATGGACCAGTAGTTCTTAAACCTTTTCTGGGGAACCCCCACAGTTCTATGTATTTGATGTGTCTCAGAGGATGTACCCCATAAGAATCAACTTGTTTTCTAATTATGACGTCCTTGGCTGCTTGATTCAGATGAGCTAGTTTATGGCTACAAGAAAATTGTTAATGTTTCGGTGTTTCCAGGAGAGGTTTGAGAAACACTGGTTTTGACAAACACATCTGCATGCTTGAAAGAAAGGTCCTATTGAAGACATACACCAATCAGCCATAATATGCCTAATATTGTGTAGGTCCCAATATATCACCAAAACAGCAGCCCAATACGCAGCTGTGATGCACTGTGTGTTCTGACACCATCAGAACCCGCATTAACTTTTTCATTAATTTGAGCCACAGTAGCTCGTCTGTTGAATCGGTCCACAAGGGCCAGCCTTCGCTCCCCACGTGCATCAATGAGCCTTGGCTGCCCTGGTTTTCCTTCCTTGGGACACTTTTGATAGGAACTGACCACTGCACACTGGGAACACCCCACAAGATGCAGTTTTGGAGATGATCTGACCCAGTTGTCTAGCCATTACGATTTGTCTCTTGTCAAAATCGCTCAAATCCTTATGCTTTTCAGTTTTTCTTGCTTCTTCATTTTGTCCTCAAAGTTGATGTGTTAGAAGCAGGATAAATAGGCAAGCTTAACCCTGAATTCACACCAAGTTTTGAGTAAAATGAAATTGGACAGTTTGCTACGCGCTCCATGCCTAGAACTCGCCGCTCTTTAGCTGTTTCATGGGAACTGTCAATCACTTGAGTATCGGTATACAGTACAGGTCCTTCTCAAGAAATTAGCATATTGTGATAAAGTTCATTATTTTCCATAATGTAATGATAAAAATTAAACTTTCATATATTTTAGATTCATTGCACACCAACTGAAATATTTCAGGTCATTTATTGTTTTAATACTGATGATTTTGGTGTATGCTCATGAAAACCCAAAATTCCTATCTCAAAGAATTAGCATATCATGAAAAGGGTCTCCTAAACGAGCTATTAACCTAATCATCTGAATCAACTAATTAACTCTAAACACCTGCAAAAGATTCCTGAGGCTTTTAAAAACTCCCAGCCTGTTTCATTACTCAAAACCGCAATCATGGGTTATACTGCCGAACTGACTGCTGTCCAGAAGGCCATCATTGACACCCTCAAGCAAGAGGGTAAGACACAGAAAGAAATTTCTGAACAAATAGGCTGTTCCCAGAGTGCTGTATCAAGGCACCTCAGTGGGAAGCCTGTGGGAAGGCAAAAAATGCTGCACAACGACAAGAGGTGACCGGACCCTGTGGAAGATTGTGGAGAAGGACCGATTTCAGACCTTGGATGACCTGCGGAAGCAGTGGACTGAGTCTGGAGTACAAACATCCAGAGCCACCATGCACAGGCGTGTGCAGGAAATGGGCTACAGGTGCCGCATTCCCCAGGTCAAGCCACTTTTGAACCAGAAACAGTGGCAGAAGCGCCTGACCTGGGCTACAGAGAAGCAGCACAACAAAACAACAACAAATTTTGCATGTCATTCGGAAATCAAGGTGCCAGAGTCTGGAGGAAGACTGGGGATAAGGAAATACCAAAATGCCCGAAGTCCAGTGTCAAGTACCCACAGTCAGTGATGATCTGGGGTGCCATGTCAGCTGCTGGTGTTGGTCCACTGTGTTTTATCAAGGGCAGGGTCAATGCAGCTAGCTATCGAAGATTTTGGAGCATTTCATGCTTCCATCTGCTGAAAAGCTTCATGGAGATGAAGATTTCATTTTTCAGCACGACCTGGCACCTGCTCACAGTGACAAAAAACCACTGGTAAATGGTTTACTGACCATGGTATTACTGTGCTCAATTGGTCTGCCAACTCTCCTGACCTGAACCCCATAGAGAATCTTTGGGATGTTGTGAAGAGGAAGTTGAGAGACGCAAGACCCAACACTCCGGATGAGCTTAAGGCCGCTATCGAAGCATCCTGGGCCTCCATCACACCTCAGCATTGCCACAGGCTGATTGCCTCCATGCCACGCCGCATTGAAGCAATCATTTCTGCAAAAGGATTCCCAACCAAGTATTGAGTGCATAACTGAACATAATTATTTGAAGGTTGACTATTTTTTTGTATTACAAACACTTCTTTTATTGGTCAGATGAAATATGCTAATTCTTTGAGAGTTTTTTTCATGAGCTGTATGCCAAAATCATCAGTATTAAAACAATAAATGACCTGAAATATTTCAGTTGGTGTGCAATGAATCTAAAATATATGAAAGTTAAATTTTTATCATTACATTATGGAAAATAATGAACTTTATCACAATATGCTAATTTCTTGAGAAGGACCTGTATACTTTTATAACTTCACATTAATTAAATTAGCAGTTTCAATTCATTCTGTTGGTGCATGTCTATTCCTATATGCTGTATGGCAGAGTAGTTCTGGCTAAAGTTAGCAACATTTTGCCAGTATTTTAGAATAGCATAGACAATCTATAGCTCTCGGTAAACACTCGCCAGAAACACCAACAACTTAAGCAAGCTGTCGCTATAACTGGCTTTACATGTTGTGATATCGTTACAAATGTCAAGGTATGATTGTACAATAATACGATAGCCAGACTATGGATTCTCATCTATATTTTGATGGAACAAAAAGTTGCCACTGTCGTTGAACATTCAGTGCAGTAGAGCCAGGGGGTAAGGATTTGAGTGACTTTGACAAGGGCCAAATTGTATGGGCTAGACAACTGGGTCAGAGCATCTCTGAAACTGCAGCACTTTTGGGATGTTCCTGGTCTGTAGTGGTCAGAACATATCAAAAGTAGTCCAAAGACGGAAAAGCAGTGAACCAGCAACAGGGTTATGGGCGGCAAAGGCTCATTGGATGTAAGGCTGGCCCGTGTGGTCTGATCCAAAAGACGAGCTATTGTAGCTTAAATTGCTGAAAAAGTAAATGCTGGTTCGGAGACAAAGGTGTCAGAACACAGTGCATCGCAGTTTATTGTGTATGGAGCGGTTTGTTTTGGCGGCAAAAGGGGGACCTACACAATATTAGGCATAATGTTGTGGACTTGTGGCTGATCAGTGTATATTTGTTTGATTGATAACCATGGTGGGAAATTTGCACCAGCCACCAGCCAAATGCTGATAGTTTTTCACTGTGGCGGGTAACTTTGCTTAACCTACCAGCCACTGTGGCTGGTGAGTTGTAAGGTATAGTTTTTTATTTGTTATTAATTAAAGCATTACTTGTCTTGGAATGGAGAAAAAAAATTCAGAAGCTTATTTATTGACAAAGACATGAAACCAAATATGAATTGTTTGGAGGTAACGCACAACAGTATGTGGAGAAAGGCACATTACACAAACATAAAAACCCCATCCCAACTGTAAAGTATTTTGGGGGGGTCATCATGGTTTGGGGCTGCTTAACTGCTTGAGGGCCTGGACAGCTTATTAACATCAATAGATAAGTCACAGCACAGTAGAAAATCAACAACATAATGGGTTTAACAGAAAGCCTTCTGTTGAGTCCTGACCCTCAACCTGATTAAGATGCTGTTGCATGACATTAAGAGTGATTTACACCAGACATCCCAAGAATATTGCTGAACTGAAACTGTTTTGTTAAGAGGAATGGTCCAAAAGATATCCTGATTTTTGTGCAGGTCGGAGCCTCAACTATAGGAAATGTTTGGTTGAGGTTATTGCTGCCAAATTAGGGTAAACCAGTTATTAAATACAAAGATTTGTATAGTTTCCATGTTACACTGTGCATGTTTACACTGTGTTTTCAATAAAGACATGAAAACATATAATTGATTGTGTGTTATTAGTTTTAGCAGACTGTCTATTGTGACCAATATATCTTGTAACTCATCATATGTGCTTTAGGCCCGAGTTGTGTGGTGCATGCCACATTTAAGTCATAACTTCTCATAACAGTAAGCTTGTATTGTTTTAGCTGTAAGGTGAATTCCTTGTATTGTAGTTGTTACTTATTGTTATATTACTTTCTAGTGTAATGGTGTCCGTCCACAGATCGGGGAAAGGATACGAGTAATTCTGGACATGGATGACAAGACACTTGCCTTTGAGAGAGGCTTTGAGTTTCTGGGAGTGGCCTTCAGAGGACTTCCCAAAGCATGTCTCTTTCCGGCTGTCTCAGCTGTTTATGGCAACACAGAGGTGACCATGGTCTACCTGGGCAAGCCTCTGGATGGCTAACGCTGCCACAAGCCTAGACTAAGCTACACCACATAAGGTGTACCAAGGATAATGACGTTGGTTGGCCACAGAGATGACTGTAACTAACATTCTATACCCATAGAAATGGAACCAAAATATCGGCATTGGATGGGAGTGATTATTCATTGATATGAAGGTTGGGTGAGGGTGGGGGAGGACAGTTGTGGACACGAAGGAAGGAAGCTGAGGGACCGGAAGTTTTATTAAGTGTTTCTGTCTCAACCCCGAAGTTACCACTTCAGCTGCTGGACCATTTTATTTAAAGTAATGGAGGACTTCACTTCTGTTTTTAATGTTAAACAACACTGCTACATCCTGTACGTACGGTCGGTTGAATGTACCTTTAAGGCCAAACCAAATATAAACTGTGGCAAGTAAGTGAAGACACAAAATTGTCGTTATTGTTATAAGATGTATGATGATAATGTATATTTGGCAATGTAAATGTTCTAAAGGATGTGGATGCCGAAACAATGTGAACATGTAATGAACTCACGCCAAAATGGTGCGGCTCAATTTACCTTTGACACTTACAGAGGAAATCATATGGTACTTGACTTGGGCCAACTGACCATTAAAGCCAAGAAAGACTGTTTAAATAGAAAATCTAGCCATGGGCATGCATTGCAGAGTAACTGAAACGTCTCTCTTTTTCATATCCATCCTATAAGAGGAGACTGCACTACCCTCAATTCAATGCTACATTTTAATTATGGTGGTATTTGTCATAGTGTTTCATGATATTTATTTCTAGGTTTTAATCTGTGGTACTATTGAAGAGGCCGAGGAACTTTAAAATAAAGTTTACCCGATGGCAATCTCTCATTGTGTTTCAAAGTGCTTCCACCAGGGGGCAGTATTTGCCTTTACATGCTCTGTAAAATAAGAACCACTCACTGAAATGCTAGTAGGACTACATAAAGCCATTGAAATCAATGCTTTAGATTCTATATTGTTGGGATGAAATGTCTTTTTTAAACATTACAGTTTAATATTTTTTTTCAGAGTAGATTTGGTGGGCTCAGTATTATGTTGGGATGCCCTAGGATAGCTTAAAGAAGCAGTCCTGAATTTAGTCCACTGGTTGTGTAAGTACAGCTAAAAATTGTCATGTATTTGTGCTTTGTAATGAAACATGAAATCCTGAACCCAAAACATGTGCGATGGGGGATCGAGCCCTGGCTTGGGCGCTGTCTGTGCCCTTTGTCTTTTTCTACATGCCTCTGCTTCATCCTGTCAAAATTATTATAAAAATACCAACAAATCCAATCTTAAAAAAAGAACAGGCAAGCACAGGATAAAACAATTAAAGAAAGATATGGTAGGAAAAAGTATAAAGATGGAAGAAGTCAATTCACTATACGATTCAAGATACAATTCAACTATGTTGCCATTTCTGTGAAATTAAACTCACCTATGTTCAGTTAACAGTGCTCAGATGGCTGGAACCAATGAATGAAGGCTTTAATACTTTAAAAGACCATTTTTATTTCCATTTACAATGGTGAAGGTGAGAACTGTCTTGGAGTATCAGAAACGCTATTATTTTCAAACATAAACACATTAATAATAATTAATTCAAGCTCTTATAGAGATTTTCATGGAACACAAATATTTTACATAGTGAGGGAATGTTCATCTCATCTAACACCAATGTGTAGCACCCACTTGATGATGCACGGCAGCCATTTTGCGCCAGAACACTCACCACACATCATGTGTGCCCCCCCAAATATCAAATTAACTCTTATGCACCTGGGTACAAGAAGCTTATATACAGTTTTGTCCAAAATTATCGCTGTCCAACATCACTAACGAGATCAATGACTGTTTTTGGTAGAGATCATATTTTGATGCTGCTGAGTCTGTGTAATTGAGTCATTAATTGAAAAATAATAGCAGTGTGGAGTTCAAGCAGTGAGGTCATTCATTCTGTAAAAAACAGATGTCATACAGGTGGCCCTTATTCAAGGACAAAGGCAGCAAATTTTGTACATGCTGGTTATACTGCATTTCTCTGAAAATCTGAGTAAAATGGGTCGTTCCACACATTGTTCAGAAGAACAGTGTAGATTATGCTATGCTGATAGAAAAATTGATTGGAGGGAAAGACATACAAAGAAGTGCAGAAAATGATAGGCTGCTCTGCTAAAATTATCTCAAATGCTTTAAAATTGCATCCAAAACCAGAAAGCTGAGAAACTCTATTTGAATGGATCGTAGAATAGCCAAAATGTTAAAGACTCAGCCAATGATCAGCTCCAGAGGGATTGAAGAACATCTAAAGTTACCTGTGAGAACTGTAACAATTAGAAGATGCCTATGTGAAGCCTATTAGAAGATGCCTATGTGAAGCCTATTAGAAGATGCCTATGTGAAGCCAAGTTAACAGCAAGAAGCCCCCGCAAATTCACATTGTTGAAAAAACTGTGCTGAAGAGAACAATTTGCCAAAGAACACATTGACTAGCCTTAAGAGAAATGGTGCAACATTTTGTGGACTGGTGAAAGCAAGATTGTTCTCATTGGGTCTAGGGGCCGCAGACAGTTTGTCAGACGACCCCCAAACACTGAATTCAAGCCACAGTACACTTGAAGTCAGTGACGCATGGGGGTACAAGCATCATGCCATGGGGATGTTTCTCATACTATGGTGTCGGGCCTATTTATTGCATGGGATCATGGATCAGTTTGAATACACCAAAATACTTCAAGAGGTCATGTTGCTTTGTGCCGAAGAGAAAATGCGAGCAGCATCTTGATTCAAGACAAACAAGATTAACATTTTGGAGTGGCCAGTCCTTAATCAAATAAAAAAACCTTAATCCAATAAAAATTTATTGGATTAACCTTAATCCAATAAAAAAACTTGTGGGGTGACATCAGAAATGCTGTTTCTGAGGCAAAACCAAGAAATGCAGAGGAATTGTGGAATGTAGTCCATTTGTCCTGGGCTGGAATACCTGTTCACATGTGCCAGACTTTGGTTGACTCAATTCAACACCGATGTGAAGTAGTTCTCAGAAACCGTGGTTATACAACTAAATATTACCTTAGTGATTCACAGGTCGGCTAAATCTTCAAGTATTTTTCAGTTTATAAAGTAAATATTTTGAGTTTGTACAGACAAAAGCAGACGCTGCTATTTTTTTGAATAGCCTATCATTCCTTTTTCTTCACTTTCTGTAAAGTAATAACAAATTTGATAGAATTCTTTCATGTTTTGATTTGGAATAGACTGTGCATTGTGTACCCAATGCATTTGCCTGTATTTAAATAAAAGCTATTATACAGATTGTGAGCTGTATTCCCTTTTTTTACACACTGGTGTTATTTCGAACACAAATGTATATATTTGAGTCATTATTGCCAAGGATTGTGCAACTAATTATTAGGGAAGTTGATTTAATGCTGTCCAGGTCATTTTGTATTTCCTCAAACATTTCTCCATGTAAGTTAAACTTTCTTGTTGAATACCTTTGGACATCCAGTTAACAGTGGGTGAAAGTTGATGCTTATTCAGGGGGCACTGAAAGGGGGACCGCCCTGGCATTGAAATAATGCGTGATTAAAGTGGCCCCATACTGGTGGCCCCATGCATACCTATTAAAATATTCTGATAATATAAAGTAGGTGAATTTCCAATGATATCTGTAGATATTGTACACATATACAAAATATTCAAGGTTGTGGACCAGAACTGATTATGTGCCAATCATAGTCCTACATTGCCATGTGTATGACAAAATCCTAAGGGTGATATCCACTGGCTAGAGGTTTAGTAAACGCATCAAATTCGGGACATCATCCTGACTTGAATGAGGCAGTTCCATGTTCCGCTGTTAATTAATAAAACAAGAATCAATTTCTAATTTACAAATCCCTCCTATCGTTTAAGATTAAATAAACATAACTACCAATGTAACATTTTCGTTTTGTATATGTGTGAAACAACTGCACGTCAAATAGGCACACCTATCCATTCTTCCGTGTGAAATTGTACAAGCTCAACTTTAACTCATAGCTGCCAACTCTCACGCTGTGCCCGCAAGACACGTGTGTCTCATGTGCACTGCGTGAGAGTTGGCAGCTATGTTAACCCCGTGCCCAGAGGGTTCTACTTTCTTAGCCACCCCATGCCGAATGGGATTCTTCTTCCTTAGTCACCCCATGCCCAATGGGATTCTACTTCCTTAGCCACCCTGTGCACAGAAGCTGCATCGGTGCACACTTAGTCAATGTGGGTATCGGAGGGTCTATTTAGCCCCTACACCTTTGATAATGTCAGCTCCCTTTGCATTGGGAGAAATGGCGGAGGTGTGAACGCCAAATTGAGGGCCAAGGTTGGAGTGGATAATGGAAGCGTCCATTTGGCATTAATGCCACACACATACACACTTGAGCCATAATTACCAATTTTCTTTAGAATTGCACAGGTTGAACATTTATATAACAACCCTTTCAAACAACCTTTGATAAGTTAGAATAAAGACTTTCTGGGCATGAATGCATTTTTAAGGAGACTTCGAAGAAGTCACAGTCAATGTGTCTACTATTTGAAGTGAAGTTAATGAAAAATCAATGCTGCTGAAAGTCAACTGACCATGAAGATGGTTTCAGCTGCCAATCCCTAAGTCAAGTCGGAAGTAAGAGTGAGAGGACTCAGCAAGAAAACAGGAAGGAAGCCCCAACTGATCACCCATGCAATGCCAGCTCCAACACTTCCTGATTCTAATTCCCTATTCTAGTTACAGAACTATAGGAAAACACACAGCATGACTAACAGTATGTGCGCGTGCATGCTTGTTCATGAGTATAGGAACACCCATTCCATTGATTAGTGGCAAACGTATTTAGCAAACCTTACGGAATACTTAAACAGCTTTGGTTCCCTTATGTACAACATCAGAATCAAAGAATCAGAAGATCTGAACTAATTACAAACAAAATGTCTTCTGTTGCCTATCGCACAAGTGACAAGTAGGCCTGCAACGTAAAATAGACAGGAAGGGTGTGAGCTTATGGTTTCCTCTTTGTAGTATCTTCTGATCAGAAACAAGAGGAGAGATGGGGGTGAGAAGGGCGTTTTCTCATTAGGTTTGTGTGGTGTGTAAGAAAAGCCTACACACATATTGTGGTTAGGCGGATGCAAATATAACAGGCTTTTGTCAGAGTAGGAACTGCTTCAAAATGCTGAGTTTAATCACTTTGGGTACTGTTAATTCAACATGTGAAAGATTATGTGTATGTGACCTATCTTCATAATTTGCAAATATACTGAAATATTGATACTGATCCTATGGGCAATAGATAATCATTTTAGCCTCTCACAATGTGAACCTAAATGTATAAACTCAGCTGTCCATGTGACTCTGGTTTCCGTTGCTTGCCTGCTTCCGCAAATACTAAAAGCACTGCTCCGCTATGAAGAGAGCACACACCACCTCTTACAGAGGAGCAATGACCTACCGACCAACGCTGCACGCTGCATCGCACAAACCAGAGATATGGTCAGGAGCTCAACCGTCAGTGGCTTAAAGGACCCAAACCTAACCACCAGCGTAAGTAGATGATGCGCTGTGCACTGGTACTCTACCAGCTCCTACTACGCTCTACAACCTCTAGACACACTCAACGCAACCAAATTGACATCCTCTTTTGGGGCATGCTTCTGAAAATATGAACTGAAAAGGTGACTTTACAATAAAATATTTACTTTTTGGTCAAAGAATGTTAGTTTGTAGCCCAATATTCCTATTTCCATGCAATCTATTTAAAAGTAAACACATTTGTCTGACAATCTGGTTAACTGCTTACAAAGTGCTATTGATTTGTTTGCTACTCTGTTAATAATTGGCTAATAAAGCATTAAACTCGCATAACTTGTTGTAATGTTAAATATTTTGGGAACTTTACATTTGAATTAAGGTGAACATAATGTTTATTAAGTTATTTTTAGTAGTTTCTATATACAATATATATATATATAAATATATACAGTATAACTATAACTATAGCCATCAAGCAAAGCCGAGCTGCTTGAATTTCTGCGCCTGTTGTGGCATAAAGTCACCCAACCTAAATATTATTATTCCACCAAATATTTATTTCTGAACTCTTCCTTAGTTAACACATTATTATTATTTTGTTTAAAAATCAATATGAACTAATTTTCTTTATTTAAGGTCTATAATCACTGCCTATTTTTGTTACTTGGAGAAGTTCTGCAAATAGATGGTCTGAATGATAATATCTTTATTTAGAATTTGGGAGAAATGTTGTCAGTAAACAAAAATATAAATTTGACCTAAACACAGACCTATTAGTATTAAAACCAAAGAAAGATTTTTTTGGTCTACATTTCTTCCAGAGCTGTATATAACTATTATTATACACTCACTGGCTACTTCATTAGGTACGCAATGCTAGTACCGGGTTGGACACGCTTTTGCTTTCAGAACTGCTTTAATTCTTCATGGCATAGATTGAACAAGAGGCTGGAAATACTCCTCAGAGATCCATGATGCAACTCTTCCTTTCCACCACATCCCAAATGTGATTGATTGGATTGAGATCTGGTGACTGTGGAGGCCATTTCAGAACAGTTAACTCATTGTCCTGATCAAGAAACCAGTTTGAGATGTGAGCTTTGTGACATGATGCGTTATCCCACTGGAAGTAACCATTAGAAGATTAATACACTGTTATCAAAAAGGGATGGACATGGTCAGCAACAATACTCAGGTATGCGGTGGCATTCAAAAGAGGCTTAATTGGAACAAGTCTGCCAAGAAAGTATTCCCCACACCATTACACCATCATCACCAGCTTGAACGGTTGATACAAGGCAGGATGGATCCATGCTTTCTTGTTGTTTACGGCACATTCTGACCCTATCATCTGAATGTTGCAGCAGAAATCAAGACTCATCAGACCAGGCAAGATTTATCTTCTGTTGTCCAATGTTGGTGTGCCCGTGCCTCCGTTTCTTGTTCTTAGCTGACAGGAGTGGCACCTGGTTTGCTGCTGCTGTAGGCCATCTTCTTCAAGGTTCAATGTGTTGTGTGTTCAGAGATGCTCTTCTGCATACCTTGGTTGCAGGACCGCCGACAGAAATCTGTGTGCCCGGGACAAACTCCACATTTAAGGCCCCCCGCTAAAAGAAATGACTGTGCAAAAACTAAATTTGGGGCCCCCCTCAGGACTGGGCCCGGGACAACATTCCCAGTCGTCCCCCCGTCACCTGCCCTGCTTGGTTGTAACAAGTTGTTATTTGAGTTACTGTTCTGTACTGCCTTTCAGCTCAAACCAGTCTGACCATTCTCCTCTGACCTCTGCCATCAACAAAGCATTTTCTCACAGAGAATTGCCCATCACTGGATATTTCCTATTTTTAAGACCATTCTCTGTAAACCCTAAAGGAATTCTCTGTAAACCTGAAAGATGATTTTGTGGAAAAATCCCAGTAGATCAGCACTTGCTGAAATGCTCAAACCATCCTATCTGGCACCAACAACCATTCCACGTCAACAACCAAAGTCCCTTAAATCACAATTTTTTGATGCTTGGTTTGATCTTCAGCAGAACATCTTGACCATGTCTACCTGCCTAAATGCACTGACTTCCTGCCATGGGATTGGCTCATTAAATAATTGCGTTATTGAGCAGTTGAACGAGTGTACCTAATGAAGTGGCCAGTGTATATATATTCATTTATTTTGTAGTGGTGATTTTCTTTTAATAAAAATGTGTGTATACTTCAAATAAAGTATAAAAAATTTAAACATTTTTACATCTATTTAATATATTTGTAGTTCTGCTCATTTTACAGTTTTTCAGTTTTACAACTTACTATGTTTTGCAAATTTATCCATTGTCCTACAGAGTGAAGAGACATTTCTGCAGTGTTATAGCACATTTCTAACAATTCTACACATTTTGCCATCTTAATACCTGAGTAGTAGTAAAATTATTGATGGTACTGTAAATGTTGCTGAAAGTCAAGACCCTTGGGCATGTTTCTTGCATTCCAAGTTGGTATTCATCCAAAAATATCACAAATTGAGACAGCTGACTAGACTAACTACCTATTTCAAAATTGACAGCTAACCGAGTGTCTGATAAACAAGAGATACACTTTGGATGCACATGCAGATCTTCAAATTGAACATGGTGTATTCAACTTTTTACTGCTGATGAACCTGGGTATACAGTATTTGCGTGAGCCTGGCGCTGGGCCTTCCATAACATCTCCTTTGAATGTGTTCTACCCACAGTGAGGATGTTAAGATGCCAATCCACTGCCCGCCCTCTCTGCTTGTCTCTCTCTCCCTGTGGATCTTGTGGTGTTTTATGATGCCAACCCACTGCCTCCCCTACCACAAGACCAGCCCATGCACACTGGTAAGAACTCTGTCTTCATAGTTAGTGTGAAATTGTTGCACTTTCTGGCCTACACTCACTTTTGAATCGAGCCCCATGCTTATCTTTCTGATCAAAGAAGTTATCATTTGTTCTATTCCACATGGACTGATCACAAGTATGACTAGTCCCATAATTATGTTACGGGACTGATTGGTGGTTGGGTGCAAAAGACAGGTTTTGTCTTTTTTAGTCATTTTTCTTACCTCCCAATTGGTCTTGTCTAATTTCCCACTCTCCTGGCCTTGTCGGTAGCTCCCCAAATCCCTGCACAGATGCGAAATGTTGAAGGGCGCTCACATGGTTTATCCAACCACATGTCACAGAGTCGGACGATTCTTTTCACATCCAACACTGATGCCTTTTGTCAGATCATTTTTGGGATGACTACACTCACCAACTCTACTACTCCGGCTGAATTTACAGGCGCCCAATCGAGTTGCTGGAGAGTGAATTAGCAAGATAGATAATCCAAATCATCTATCCCAAATCCCAGGCTGTGCCAATTTTTGCTGGAGGCGTGCTGGAGGTTCCAGGCAAACTCTGAGCAGCCTTAGTCAGGTTTGAACCACTGACATAGCTTGTCCTGCAAGGCAACTACTCTGCCCACTATGCCACACGGACCCACAGACAGAAGGAAAGTTGGTAGACTAAGACGTATATTCAATGCCTATATCGCTGCTTGAATTTCACAACTTTCTGTTTGGTTAATGAAAGCCAATTTTCATGGATTTCTGATATTTGATGGTAAATGTTTGTTAGTTTTGGTTACATAGAGTCTAACCTGAGCCAGCCACTTCATACTACGAGAAACGCAGTGCCGGCCCGAGTTTTGGGGGTCCTAAGCAGAATTTGATTTGGGGGCCCCCTCCCACCACACGGAGTCACCTGTGCACTCAATTAGGGGGCCCGAAGCAGCCGCTTATTTCGCTTATGCTTCGGGCCAGCCCTGAGAGACAGCAAGTGGCCAACAACACTACAGCAAATGCAATGTTCTTTGTTTGTATGTTTGAACCAGACAATCTTACAAAAAATATTGCTCTCTACTTCTAATCAGCAGCTGAGTGTACAGCTATGCACAAAGAGTGAGAATGTGAGAGTTTTACTTACTGGAGGCAAATCATCCAAATCAAATATTTTGTAATAGGTTGACTCACTGAAAAGGCTGAAGATTTAATTTAAAACAGACATAATGCTCTGAGAGGATATTTTTTTATTTTTTTTATTTAACCTTTATTTAACCAGGTGGGCACGGTGAGAACAATTTCTCATTTAAAACGGCGACCTGGCCAAGATAAAGCAAAAAGGTGCAAGTACAGACAGAGTTACACATAAATACAAATACACAAGAATTACACAAAGGGTACAGTAAGGACGAAAGATAAAAAATAAAGTCGAAATACAGTTGAAGTTGAA
>JACXGM010000902.1:0-15936 GCA_016801145.1 Umbra pygmaea
TTAACAGAGCATAACAGCCGTTCTCTTACTTTGAATTTTGCAATTTAAATGAATGTTTATGGACAAAAATCCTGTCTAGGATCGGATTCCAGGCTAAACTGTGCTGGCTCATGTGCGTAGTGGTGCTTGTGGAAGGTGGCAGGTCTGCAGCGGCCGCTTGAAGCTGCTAATTGCTCTCCTCAATTTCATGGGTACTTTGGCAAATCTAATTTCGGATGTTAAGGTGATACATTTGCTGTTTTGAGTTAGCTAAGTAGACTAATGCTAACATTTAACATGTTTTCTGCACAGGTTAAAAGCTTGATTAAACGGGTTTGCGGTGGAGCACAACAGTCAAAATATATTTGATCCCACTCCTATGAAACAATCAAATGTTACAAGGCCATATAACGTATAATTGTTAAATTTTTTTGAGGAAATCCTACTTAAGTACCCATAACCTACACACAATCCCAAGGTGCACTCATTCCATGCTGCTTGTAGATTTTGTGAGACGCAACACGTTGGATTTTGTAACAAGCAACATGCTGGTAGATTTTGTAACAAGCAACACATTGGATTTTGTAACAAGCAACACGCTGGTAGATTTTGTAAATGTGCAACACGTCTGCATTGTGCTGGAATAGAAAAAATAATACATGCAAGGTGTCCACCTGTATTTGAACTCACAATCTCTGGAATTTTCTGCAATTCCGTGAAACTGCCATGGATTTTGAAGTTATGGGTCTGTTTTCATTTCACGGAATTCTGTGAGATTATATGCTATAAACCATTATGTGTATCTAAAAATGTTGGAAAAATACAAGGAGTGAAGTAGTATCCACTAGTGATCTACATGTGAAATGTGTTGCAGTATTGTGGATATTATGCTCTATACCATTTGGTTTCATAAAATATAATACAAAACATTTGCTCACATAGGAAAATGAACATGTGAACTCTAGTCTCTTTTCTGGCAATTAATGTATTATGTGGACACTCTGCTAATGACACAGTAATAAGTCTGCTAAACTATTGCTTCAGTAGGGGCATGATGATGGCTGATGATAGGTCCCTGGCATCAATAAACACAATATTTAGAGAGAGATCAAAGGTCTATGATCTAATGGTAGTCAAGAACATTGAACTAAATGGAACATGATGAACTGTTAATAAATATGTCTTAATTATATAGCCATTATGCAAACAAGCTTTTTGCTGTTGTTATTGTTTGGTACATTTTGCATGTGTGCATTTTTACAGGCTAGTAATTTAGCTGATATTTTCATCCAAAGAGACTTGCATGCATTCAGTGCCAATTTCTTTTAATTTTCTTAATTAAAAAAGACAATTTGATGAATGAACCAATGAGCTTACTGAGCTGATTTGAATCAGCCACTAGGGTTGAACCTCCTTAGCTTAGAGCCAATAGAGGCTGCTGGTTGTCAGAATGATACAGTACATAGGGTGGAGCCCATGTGTCAGGGGTTAGGTTGTGGACTTGCTTCCATTGCTTCACTTTATTATGTAGTAGCTGGGTTTATGTAGTTCAAGCTAGTTCCACAACTACAGTGATTGTTTCAGGTCAACCGATTTCCGACAAAGTTCCAGTGACGACCTGACGTAAAGGCCAGCGTACTGTTTACATTTTCACTCACGCTCTTTCCCTGACAACGTGAGACAGCGACACTATTACCATCCAATGTAAAAAGGTGAACAGATGAGGTGCTGGTGAGGATAATTTACAGTTTGCTCCCTGAACAGCGTCTAGATCGGCTGGCAGTGGTGAGATTTGTGTGGCTGACTGCTGGTTTATTAAAGCACTGAGGTGATTCATATCAGATGATGATTTTTGTGATTGCCCTCGGGGCATTGTATAATCCATAATACAGCCGGGCCCACTTGATATCTGCAGCTCATTCCATGTTTAATTGCATAATCAATAGGCGCTGATGAGAAACATGTAGTGATGATGAGAACCATAACTAGCGTTGTATAAAAGTCTGAGAGTGTGAATAGGACTATTATCCTCCCAGAACATTTCCATAGTTGCTTCAGGCCTTGACCATGTGAAGTCAAGGTCTGTTTTGTCCCACGTGATCAATATCCTATTCCGAATCAGAAAGAGATTTATTGCAAAGTATGTTTTACCAAACAAGGAATTTTTTCTGGTCTATTGGTGCATGTCTTTTTTTTCTACATAAATGTAAAAAAAATTAGCTTTTAAGGCAAAGGATATGAGCAGAGTAGAATGTTCATTTACTTTACTATTTAAAGTAAATGAACAGGTATATATATATATATATATATATATATAGTTCCACAGTATATGAACAGAGTAATGTATTTAATATATTATAATGTACAGTATAATGTACACAGCAGTATAATGTCAACATTTCTTTAAGCTTTTAATGTGCAGGACAGCTACAGTATGTGAACAGGTATACAGTGTATACATACATATATATATATATATATATATATATATATATATATATATATATATATATATATATACAGTATATGAACCGTACACACCGTATAGTTCAGCCTTGAGGGGAACCAGTGCTGATGGTCAAGGTGTCAAAAGTGTTTCCCCAGTTTCACATGCTGCCTCCTGTTGGACAGGAAGTCTGTGATCCACCTGCATATTTACTCAGGCACTCCCATTTGGGAGAGCTTGTTCTGGAGAAGGGCCAGAATGATGTTGTTAAATGCAAAGCTGAAGTCCACAAACAGGATTCTGGTGTATGTTCCAGGGGAGGTGCTGCAGAATGAAGTGAAGAACCATGTTGACTTCATCGTCCTCAGACATGTTGACTCTGTAGGCAAACTGCAGCGGGTCAAGGTGTGTGTCAGTGTGGGTTTTGAGGTGAGACAGCACAATGTGATCAAATGACTCCATAACAACAGAGGCCAGGGCGACTGGTCTGTAGTCTTTAGGTCCGTTGATCTTTGCCTTTATGTGGGGACTGGGTGATGGAGGATTTGAAGCACGCTGAACATGGCATGTCTCCAGTGAAATGTAAAAATTCCAGTGAATTGTAGACAGTTGGTTTGCATAGTTCGGCAAGGTGGAGGGTGACACCAGATCAGGCCCGGCTGATGGGTATTGTGTTGTGTCCTCAACAATGTGGGGCTGGAGGACTTGGCCAATGGGCTGCTTTAGATAGCTGAACACAAATGTAGGAGGTTTTGTAAGGACTGTCCCTTTTGTCTTTCTGTATTTGGTCATTCTGTAGCCATCACTCTCTCCACTCCTGAACGCTTCATCTTTCGTAAAATGCAGATGTCTGAGCTTAGACGTGAACCAGGGTTTGTCATTGTTGTAACTCACCTTGGTCTGTGTCAGTACACAGCTGCCCTGTAAGACGTTACAACGTCTGTATATCATCCAGACTATTAGCGGCAGACCTGAAAATGTCCCAATCAGTGTAGTATAGACACGCACGCAGAGCATCTGTTCCGTCGCTGCTCCACATCTTTGACCGCCTCTCAAAATGCTTTGCTAGTTGTAGTTTTTGCCTGTATGTGGGTATCAGGTGGACCATGACGTGATCTGAGATACCCAGAGCAGCATAGGGCATGGCATGGTATACATTGTTGATTTTAGTCTAACAGTGATCCAGAGGGAATATATTTGGTGAGTTTGTGGCTTAGGTTACCTTTGTTAAAGTCGCCCAGAACAATAACTAAGGAGTCTAGCTATGACCGCTCCACTTCAATTATTGTCTGATATTGTGCTTCATGCATGTCGGCGCTTGTGGAATGGAAACACTGACCAGAATAAATTATGTGAATTCCTGCGGGCTGTTTAAGAACTTGCTGTTAATAAAAAATTATTCCAGGTCAGGATAACAGTTCTGTAGGATAACTGATAAGTCATTTTTCCAGCCGTTGTTGATGCAGAAACATATTCCTCCTCCTTTCCTTTTGCCCGAGAGACCTTTGTCCGCACGAAAGAGTGTAAAACAAAGCAGTTGAATCACAGTCTGGTTTAGCCTCACATAGCCATGTTTCGGTGAAACACAGAGCAGAAGATAAGGTCTCTGCTTTTCCCCAACAGCATTTGAAGTTCGTCCAGTTTATTTCTGAGTGTCTGCATGTTTGCGAGGAATATCCCAGGTAGTGGAGTCCACGGCACCTTGTGTGGACCAGCGCCCCAGCTCATTTACCTCTTTGGCGGCGTTTCACTACGTGTTAAAATGCAGTAGTACCTTTGAACAGAACGTCCAGTAGTTCCATAGATGTTGCTAAAAAACTTGGGAATGAATCCACAGGGGTTGATTCTCTGATGTTCATAATCTCTTCTCTTGTGAAAACAATCTGAGAATTGTCACAAATAACTGATTTAACAGACAAAGTATGACAAATGGTTGCGCGCCAACACACCGAGGTGACCATCTACGGCGCCATCAAGAAATGTATAGCTTACCACATGTAAGCTAAGCTTAATTACATTAAACTGTAAGTCACATAGGCATGTGATGTTCTTTCCCAATAGGGCCAACCCAAACTGAACTGCCCAACTGGAATTGCAGCCTACTGTGAGACGTTCAACACAGGTTTCACAGGTTTGACCCTCTCCCTTTTTTTCCACAACATTTTAATGGGAAAAAAGAACTAACTAATATTAAATGTCATAATGCCACAACAATGCTGATACCAAAGCAGGATAATAGTTATGTCTGTTAGATGCACAGGTTTCTTCAATGAAGTGATCCCATGTCTACTGCGCATAACAGATTGAAGTATTGAACCATATTTCCGTAAAGTCTTAAATTGCCCTCTTAAAATTCTAATTACCTCATGCATAATGAACATCCAATGATATTGACATGCTTCCTGCAGCAGGGTGTATGTCACACTGATATTAGACAGGAGACAGATGTAAACAACAAAGGTTTATTTCTAACAGAATCTCAAGCAGATCCTTGGAGCATTTAGAATACAAAATAAGTCACAAGCATAAACACAGGTAACATAAGCAATACTCGACGCAGAGTAACCAAACAAAAGGGCCTAAACACCCTACTATAGAGGATACCAATCAGCTGGGAACCGAACGCACCTGCTTGCGTAATTAATATTACCAAATGATGCCATAGAGAATAGGTAGCACTCCCTCTATTTTAACAAAAAAAAACACAATACTCTAAGGTACACGTAGAGTGGTCATATAGAACATAAAGAAGGATAGAGTCTAACATGAAAACCTAAAACTCAGGGGAAGAAGAACGCTGACCACGACAGGGTACAGGGGCAATTGCGACAGTACCCCCTCTCTGAGAAGCGGCTCGAGCCACTGAGGAGGGACAAAGAGAGCACAGATGCTTCCTAGGACGAGGACCAGGACGTTCAGGACGTCGACGACGGAAGTCCAGACACAGGGTCAGGTCCAGGATGTCCTGCGCGGAGACCCAACTACGTTCCTCGGGCCCGTAACCCTCCCAGTCCACCAAATACATTCCGTTGCGTGGAAACCAAAAGGCAGCGCACGATGTATGCAGTGTCCCCATCAATGTTAATAGGGAGAGGAGGAGCGTTGTGACAGCACATGTACTATTGATATACAGTATAGTGTAGTACCCCCAAAATAACCCCAGATTTGGTTTTACAAAGTTTAATACAGCCAAATAACGATCCTCCCCATATCTCGTATAAATATATGTTTGTATAATCTATGAAACAGCAAGTGGTTAAAATGATAGCTATTGTTAAACACTAACGCCATCCGCGCCTGGCTGAAGTAGGTTTGGGTCACATAAGCTGCTTTTAAACAAATAATGCAGACTGTGATTTGGCAGATATTTTGAATAAAAGCAGTCAAGTGTCTGCCCTACACACACACACACACACACACACATTGCTTGATGCATTTTGGAATTATAGGCTTGTAAAGACAGACAGAACAGGCAGACATTTAAATGGAAAACACATTTATTAAAATCAATATTATTCTTCACCACAAAGGTTTTACTGAATGAGTTGGTCCTCGACCTAAAATAAATAAACAAAACCACTGTTTTTTTTTTACTGACTAAACAACGTTCAGCCCGTATTTTGGATGTGTGAATGCAGCTTGTAGTTTTCTCTATTCATGTTCTTTCTGCATTATGTCAGTCTTCATGTTGTCATCAATGACAAAAGAAGACACATTTGGAAACAGCAAGAAAAATCTCAGCAACTTATGCAAGTCCACTGAAGAGCATTGTCATGTATATTTACACAGTTTTCTTTCAGCATAGTTTTTTATCCTTCAACACAGTTTCTGTTTTTCAAAACATTTTTGATCTTTGCAAATAATAATAATAATGAGTTGAACTTATATTGTGCTTTTCAATGAACCCAAAGCTCTTTACACAGTGAGGGGGAAAGTCCACCTCATCCACCACCAATGTGTAGCACCCACTTGGGTGATGCACGGCAGCCATTTTACACCAGAACGCTCACAACACATCAAGAATTAAGTGGAGAAGTGAGTAGTTATGTATGCCAATTAGGAAGGACAGGGATTATTAGGTGGGTATGATTGAAGTCAGGCCTTGTTGGAACTTTGGCCATGACCGCAGGTTTGGAAATTATCTTTAGACAAGGAGGGAAGAGTGCCCTGTACTGGCCCTCCAACACCACTTCCAGTAGCATTGGTTTCCCATCCAGGGACTAACCAGGCCTGACCCTGCTTAGCTTAAGAAGCAAACCAGCAGTGGAAAAGTGGGCGCTATACTGCTGGCTTTCGAGTACTGATATTCCATACTGAAGTGCATTTATTGTCTTTTTAATAAAAGTACATATGGCTGAAATTGTAATTTGTGTAATCTTCATGCAAGGAGATGTTCTGTGTTTTCAAGTGCAATATAATCCAGTTTAGAATTTAGAGGGGCTTGATAGTCATTGAAAAGCACAAGAAAGTAAAATTTTATGGTGGTAGGATTTCATTGGTCATCGTTGACCTCTACTGCCTGTCTTCCTGCCTGCAGGAGAACATTCTTAGAAACTGTGCGTGACTGGTTTGGCAGTGGTCATAGATGATCTTTCCTGCTTCCTTGCCCTGTCATGTAGGACCTGTTTACGGGAAGCAGCCATGGCCGATGACCTTTTCTGTGGACCACACACTGTGTTGTTGTTTACCCCTGCTGACGTTTACAAATAATTGTATTTTCTGTGGACCACACACTGTGTTGTTGTTTACCCCTGCTGAAGTTTACAAATAATTGTATTTTCTGTGGACCACACACTGTGTTGTTGTTTACCCCTGCTGAAGTTTACCAATAATTGTATTTTCTGTGGACCACACACTGTGTTGTTGTTTACCCCTGCTGACGTTTACAAATAATTGTATTTTCTGTGGACCACACACTGTGTTGTAGTTTAGCCATGCTGAAGTCTACAAGCACTATCCATTCCTTTGGATCATACAATGTGTTAAAGTTTACCCCTGCGAATGGTCACAGACACTGTTCTTTAATATGTTGCTGTGGAAGCTCATGTTAAAGACACAGTCTGCAATCTTTGTAATTGCAAAACAATTTTTATCCCCCCCAATTTTAGTTTGGATGTGTTGTATATTGTCCATTATATGCACAATCTAAATAGAATCATCCTCTCACCGTAGTTAACTTGAAACCTTATTGCAGGCATTCCGTTACCGAGCGTCAAGCAGGGAATTCCCATCAAATGTGTGACGTATTGGTTTGCTAATGTAGGAGAAGTGCCGGTGACTGCAGCGGGCAGCGCAAAGACATTGCTATTGACGCTTGTAAGCAGGCCGAGGGAAATGATACGGGCCCCGTTTACGGTTAATGGGGCTGCATGGCTGTGACAATCATGCGCTCTGATTGGCCGGCTGGCCCAAACGGTCCACGACGGCCCACAAGGGGCCACGGCACCTCTTGCATCTGTCCAAAATCCAGACTGGCCAGTCCATCGCTGCTGCCAACGGCTAATGTCCTTCTGAATTTTCTGGTAATATAGTTACCATAAAGAAATTGGTGGGTGGTGAAACAAATCTTTTTTAGCTATGAATGCAGTATATTGTTGACGTTCACATTAATATATATTGGGGTTGACATCCCTACAAACATCAAACCCGTATTAGGCTACTATCTAAACAAAGTGATGAATACACATAAAGCTAATAGCCTAACTATAAATCAATTTGGAGATTCTTCCCCGAGGGTATAGTTTCCCCAGGTGCTGCTATGACATTTCCATTGCTTGGTTGGAGTTCTAGTAACTTCTAGTTAATTTATTTTAGACAATGTGAACTAAGGATGCTTTCCGCTGACTCTGGTGATGTCATTTAAGAAGAAAACTACTTTTCTTACATTTGATGTGCTGTGACATGTGATGAATCTTCTTACCTCATTATATGTTCACACTGACTTAATGCATGAATCTCATTAGTAAAAATGGAAACTCAGAGCCTGACTGCTGTACTGTATGCATGTGATAGGTCCATACAGTGGGACATGGCAGATTGAGATAAACATAGATTGTGTATCAAAGATGGATCTACATCATAGGCCTGGACTTGTATATGGAAACAACACATGACTCGATAAAGTCTTGTGAAATGTTGGGTCTTTTCTGCATTGGGCATGATACAGCTTATTACTAGGTATACAAACCTGGGTTTCACGTTCTACAACTGCATTTTTCTACCATAGTGGTTCCTACTTGTGTAAGATGTGTTTGTAATAACATAGTTGAAGCTACAGACAGAAGCTATAGAAGCTACAGACTTCCTGTTTCACTGTCTAATATCTGTTTTTCTATGAGCACAGAAGCTTCTCTAATGAGATGGCCAACTGAAATATCCTACCAAAACATACCAAGTTTCATTGTTCTCAATGTTCTGTAAACACCAGCTTGTTTTTGTAATGGTGATGTACTGTAACTTTTATGGATTTACAACTTACCAAGTGGTTCTTCAGTATTTCCGGGTTTCTCAGTGTGACTTTATGTTTAGCTGAGAGATTTATTCACATTATCTTTTATATAAGATTCAGTCAGTTTCTACAGTGAGCTCAACAAATGGTTTATGGTAGCCTGTACAGTAACACAGATGGATTGTTTCACCTGCCTTTGGTTGATAGTGGCACAAGTCTTGCCTGCAAGAAATCTTAGGTGATTTTTCTTAATCTAAACAAAAATGAATGAAGATCGTTGTCAAGCATTTTCTGATGCAATTGTTGCCTCTGGTAATCTTGCTCCTGTGCCAGATGTTGCTGTTACTATCAACAAAACAATCTCTGTGTATTAAAAGACCATTGTTCTCATTCTCAAAATAATAACAATAGTTTTGACATAACTGTACATAAACACATATTACTGCATTGTTGTTTTGAGTTTATATGCACTGTCCCTTTAAGTTGTGTGTGTTCACCGCTCATTCACCTAGCCAGTGCTGGATAGGCATTATTTAGGTTAGGCTGGTACTTGTATATCTGATTGTTGACTATCTGCAGGCGTGTTCAATTAGTTACGCTATATAGATGCTGGCTGGGTAAAAGAGCGGTGTTGGACTCATCCAACCACAGGTGGCCCAGTCGCCTATTTTCCACTGCTCGTCCAACACGGAAGTCTTTAGTCAGATCATGCAGGGTATGATTAAGTTCACCAACTATACTTCTGTGATTTAACTTACAGGTGCCCGATCTGCATACAAGGAGTCGCTGGAGAGTAACATGGCAGGGTAGATAATCTGACTAATCTATCCCAAATTTCAGACAGTGCTATGCCAGTTTCCGCTGCCTTGGGCAGGAGGTCTGGGGAAAGTTAGAGAACCCATGCTCAGGCTCGAACCACTGACCATCATGACGTAGGCTGTCCTGCAATGCTGCAACTTAGCCCACGACGCCACATGAACCCCCTTTTGCTGAATGTATGCTTTTTTATTTAAAACCTGGCCAACTGAAATTATATTACGAAGCCAAAATTAGACTTTTCATTGCTATTTTGATTTGCAGTGTGGATAAGTTCACACAAAGCCCTCAGAAAAATAAATGACTATGGTGAATGTACTGTATTGTCGTCATTATCCCAGAGAATGATGCAACATGATTTGTGAATTACTTCAAATGTGTTTATTTTGTATAAAATTCCATCAATAGCTTTTCTAAAGATAGTGCATGTGATACGGACTCATGAATGATTTAGAGCAAATGGCAAATCTAGTAGGTTGCAGTATGAAGCTCTGATCCTCTGTACAAATAGATCTCACTCACTCGCCTCAATAAACGACACTTTCAAAGTGGTTTGGGAAATACAGTAAAATTGTTCTGCAGGATCCAGGCACTTCATAAGCTCTACCTGCTGTGGCAATAATAGAGTAGAGCTGGGCAGATTCTGCTGAGTGTAGAGTAACTGAATTTATCTACACTTTCACACTGTGAGGGCAAGGCACACACAGCCCAAGGTCCGCCTTGTGAAATCAGCATTGTGCCTTTTAACCCATTGACTACTGACTGTTTTCATGTTATCCCCCACTGGCGTACACCCAAAGTTTTTTCATTAAATTACAGAAGATGTTTCATTGTGATGGATTGGAACATACAGTGTTCTGCCTACAACAACAAATATGTACAGCTATTTTTTATCTTGGTATCAACGGTTAATTCCTTAGCCAAGCCCTGTTACTGCCTATGCCTAACATTCCAATACCTTACTGTTCTGTGTAGTACAGAAACACCAATTTCCTAACCAAAAAGTGTGATTCATAGACCCCATTGTATTTGCTAAAGCACTCATCCATGTTACTTGCTTATCTCAACACTTTGGCCTGTATTCCCCAAGTCAGCAACAGTAGCTTATATCTAGCTATTGGCTGCAAACACGACACTGGTATTTGCATATAATGTCCTTTGACCGGGCCTGTACTGTACCTCTAAATATAATACATTTTAGAGATAACCTCAGTACATGGGTAAAGCACAAGTGCCTTGACCCCATTCTCTTGATCAGACAACAAAACTGTTGATAAAAAGGGTGTGAGTAGGTATCAGATTTGTTTTTTTATGTATATTATTGAATATTAATATTGGGCTGCTTCACACCCGTAGGAGCTTGTTGGACATCCCATTACAAATCCATGGGCATTGTGGAGTTGCTATATAGTGTATGACATGTCCAAAAGTGGAACTGTCTTCTCAACATTGTGACCAATGGATTTCAACCGGTAATAATTCTCTATATTTATTTTGTTTCTGAATTAATATGAACCTTACAAAATAATAAAAGAGCTCTTTCCAAAAGTGAGTTAATACTTATTCCATGTAAAACGATTTTGCTGCTAGTTAATGGTTTACCCCCACCCCCCCCAAATGTATGCGTTTTGCATAAAAAACATGCTACAGTACATTCTGCCTGCTGACAAGCATAAAAAAGTACTTTCTCGAGTCGTCACATCCCCTAAAGGGACTAGTACTCTCAGGGCAAACAGCATCACATACTGTTGCCTGTCATAGAAGGAAACATCATTTCCAGAAAGGCATCCATCATTGTGAATGTTGCACCTGTTCAGCCTTACCTCACTCGTCTTCAATCAAAACGACATGTAGTGTCAGCCAGGAAGGCTTCCTCGGCTGCCGTATGCAGTGACATGCTACCATTTTAAAGTCCTTGTTCAGTATGTGGATTAAAGCAGAAGTGTTCATTTAAAATGTCTGCCAGGCTTGCGTTCAGTGTCCCACCTGCCATGCATCCACATCCATGATATGCCCAGCCTGAGGCAGGCTTAGTCAGGGTACTGTGAAGGCTTAGCTCCTATCGCTGTTCTGTGGACGGTGTGTGAGACGATGAGTAAAAGGTCGAGGAGACCAAAATTTAATTTTGCACTATAGGCTACTGTTAAGCATCTATTCACATCAATGGTTGCTTAAGGGCGCCGGGTTCTTGTGTTTATAATCCTGTTTCATTTCCTGGCCACAAAGTCAGCCCCGCAACAGTTTGGCCTTTGCTTTGTGGGAGGCCATATACATTAGCATCACGGATCAGTAGAGTGAAAAGCTGCATGCAACAACAGAGAGCATTGTCCAAGCGTGTTGTTCCCCTGGCTGTGAATGTTTGTGAACTTACCTGTGTTTGTATCAGACACATTCAAACAGTACGTTGTTCTTTTGCCATTAGGGAGATGGCTGGATGACTTGTGTTTGATCAACTGAAGCCTTAGTATGGCAACAATACAATACATCTAATGTAACACTTGTCAAAGAGATCCATTATCATGAACAGGCATTTCAATGATAAAACATTTTTCGGGGTGTTAAATTATTTTTATTTGGCATGATGTAGGAAGCAGAGGTTATGGAGACAGGTCCGCAGAGCAAAACAGACAAGAAGGACACAGACAGTTGGCTGAGCCAGGGCTCAAATTCGATTCACATGCTCCGTACTTGGGAGCTTAGACAGATGGCAAATTCTGGCAAGACAAAACATGATGAAGTGGAATCATATAGTATGGATGGTCAAAGTGTACTGATGTTACTTGATGCAAGCCAAACACTACACTGTAAAGAAATCTGTAAAAAAACTAAAAAATACTGGTAATTCGCTGCCAGTAGTTTCTCTATTATTTTATGGATATTTCCTTCAAGACAATAACTGAAAATTCTTTATAAACACAGTAGATGTCTGTTAAATGTAATATCAGATCGTAAACGGACATTTACTGTGTTCAAAAAGTATTTTCCATTAATGTCTTGAAGGAAATGTCCGTAAAATAATAGAAAATCTACCGGCAGCAAATTACCAGTACCTTCTATCGTTTTTACACAGATTCTTTTTTACAGTGTCTATATTGACTGATTTAACTGTTTATATTCTCTGTCTACAGGTTCAGTATCTGTTGAGTTCCATCCAGTCAGACTGCAAAGACCTTATGACATATAGGATAAAGAACTACAAATACCAACTAACAAGGACTACACAACCTGAACCGCATGCCTGTGCGTCCACACCACCACCTCTTCATCACCGTGTTCTTCATCATCCTCTCCTCCTGTGCTGCGTTTCTTTCCACCTTCGAGCCAAACCCAGAGAGGACTGAATCGAATGGACACCCTAAGAGAAAATGCTCAGAACTTGGGACTCACCTTTTTCTGTGTTCTCTGTCACTTTTTTTTTGGCTTTATCTTTTGTATCTGTACATAACGCAATTCCAAATCTTATAGTTTTGTACATGTAATTTTTATGGTGTGTGAAATTTTTATAATAAAACAAAAAAGTGGAATCATTCCCTAGAGATTAAAGGCCTGTTTCTGGCTGAGTATTTACCTTCTCTTTCTCTTACTCTGAATCTCACCTCCAGTATTCTCCATATTCAAACCTGTTACCAGCACACGTGTTTGCTTATCACTGCCTCATGGCTCCACAAAGCTAATAACCTGTGTAACCCTTTGGTTGTAGCACAATGGCAGCCAATCCAAATGACTTTAGAGGAAAAAGGGGATCCCTGAGGTACAAATAAATTAGGTTTTGAATCACTCCAGTGTCTAGCCTTTAATATAATTACCAGCTAGTCCTACTCCATACAGAGGAATTCATCATCAGTTCCGAGTTAGCCTCTCTCCCCCAACTACAAGGATTTTAGTTCTGAACACTCAATTTGCATACTTCATATTCATTTATTTTCTTTCCCCAGAAACAGAAAAATGTAGATGCATTTTTAAAACTGCAATTTGCACTAAGTCCCCTGTGGCAGTATTTACCACTCTTTCAACTCTGATCCAAGTCAAGCATCAAACTAACATAATACTGTGTAAGCTGGCTGCTTCGCGTAAGTTGAACATCTTCATTTAAGAGCTTTAAAATACATTTTTTGTTTTCTGCTGAATCATCATAATGCTTTTACTACATTCATCAAAGAATTGTGAAATCATCAGTATTTCCGTGTGACAGGAGATGAAATTGTCATCAATACCGGGGAACGTTGATATGCAGTGGGAGGAGGTTTCCGAAGCTGCGGAAATAAATTCTATCCTCATTCACATTTAAAATGTTTGAATGGTAGTGGGATTGTTTTAACCAGGAATCGGTCTTTTGTACATTCTCACACACACCAAGATACTCAACTTTTATTTTTCCCAGCAGAGAGACCTGCTTATCTTTGGATTATTGGACAGACACAACCTTGACGTATGTTTATGGCTAGTAGTGCTTCATTGCATGAGTGGCAGAACTAAAGATGAAGTATGTGAAACATCCTCACACAAATCAAATCGTAATGATGTTGGCAGAAGGCTGCATTAGTGGAAATTTTAGGCTATAGTCCGATATAGGTTTTGTTGCTCTTCAATAATGAATGGTTTTCAAAATGGCCTAAGGGTTTTGACAAAGTGCACCTGATGATAGTGTTTGGTTGGGTAAGTGGGGATATCTGCAGGGCATAATTGACCCCCTTTGAAATACATGTAAATGCTATGTCCTGAAATCTACTATTAATTTATATCAAGTAATTTAGGCAACACAGTAGTCTAATAATGTTGGATTGTGAGTTCTGGTCATCTCAATGGTCCTCTTAGAGCACATAAATGTGTCTAGAAGTAATAATTACAGGTGTCTTTACATGTAAAGTGCTGGTTAAGTATGTTGATAGCAAAGGGAAAATGTGCCCTCTTTTTGCTATTATTGCTGAACAAAACTGAATAATTCAATTACTCAATGCAATTTAGTTGGCATAATGCAAAGGATTGTACTTGAATACTGAAACAACTAACCCTAGCTGAGCCCGAATATGTTTTCATATGTGCCACGATGAGACTTTTTATAGCTAAAGGTGTTGCTAAATATTATAATTTAGTTGTGTAAATGTCCATATACATGCTAGTAGCCAGAAATAAATAGTTAAATGTTAAAAAATATGTGACACGTAAACAATCGCTGTCAATCTTTACCCTAAACATGATAGAAAACTCTTGGTCAACATCCTTGCTTTAAGAATCGACACACTCTGCGACATATGGTTGGATGAACCATGTGCGTGCCCCTCAACATCCCACAGATCTGTTCACCCTCATAAGAAAGCATGAAAACTATGCTTATTTAGCTATTTTGAAGTATTAAAAGAATTATATAAAAAAATCACATATTTCCAAAAACAGATCTCCCACATTTACAGAAGGTGCGGTTGCCAGGGCTTTCTTTATAAAGCTGGAACATGGACTTTGAGTCATTCAGTAACTGTTTGACTGATGGAAGAGGCCAAATAGTTGATCTAAGCATCCTTTTGTTTGTTGTTATCACTGTTGCCAGGGGTGCGGGTTGCACTACCTCAGACGTGCCAACCTTGCTGTGCATTTCACGCACAACAGTATGGTGCCAAGAACATACAGTCAGTAAAATCACACTTTGTTCCACTCCTATAAGGTAAAAACATGATGTGTGTGGTAAAACTGGATGATTGACGACTGGAACAAAACATTGCCTGATCATAGCACCATCTCCAGAGCCACACATAATATCATATTTTTGGTATTAAATGGAACAGGATGTTCTCACTCTGTACCACAGTCCAATCTGCAGCAATGTGTAATGAGATAATTTCACTGTCAGCATTCTTCTCTATCTAATGGATATTGCTATCTAGGTCCAGGAAAATGATGGTACGAAACCACTCCAGTGTTCAGTGCATTGTTCCAGCTAATTCTGTAAGTTCTTCCTACCACCATGTGCAAAGCTGCACTTACAATCAGAATAAACATGATTAATCAACAACTAAAAAATATATATCATCTGATATGTTTCATGAGCAAAATTAATTGACAAAGAATTTCAACTTCACTACTACTTGATATTTATCATCATTAAAAAGATAGTATATGCAATGTCTACTGAAAATAAAGTGAGTATATGACTTGTGTATAACAATTTACATTTATATTTTAATAATTTTTCCAGAGCAACTTACAGTTAATATAATACAGGGTTCACTTTGTGACAACTGCTGTTGTAAAA
>JACXGM010000902.1:16036-48367 GCA_016801145.1 Umbra pygmaea
ATCCCTAACCACTGAGTCATCCCTAACCACTGAGTCATCCCTAACCAAAATAACTGGCACCCTTGACTGGCAATGCAGTTTACAGATCATTGAACCATGAACAATTATTGAACATGCACCTGTGGAACAGTCATTAAGACACCAACCGCTTATAGACTGTGCAAAAAAGGCCACAGTTATGAAACCTTAGACCTTTCTACAGTCTCTGAAAAGCACCAAAAGAAAAATGCCCAGGGTCCCTTCTCATCTGCGTGAACGTGCCTTAGGCATGCTGCAAGGAGGCATGAGGACTGCAGATGTGGCCAGGGTAATACACTGCAATGTCCATACTGTGAGACAGCACTACAGGAGGACAGCTGATCATCCTCACATTGTCAGACTACGTGTAACAACACCTGCACAGGATCGGTACATCCGAACATCACACCTGCTAGACAGGTACAGAGTGGCAACAACAACTGTCCGGGTAACGCCAGGAATGCAGAGTCCCTCTATCAGTGCTCAGAGTGTCCACAATTGGCAGTCGACAGTAGTAATCAAGTCTTACAAAATGAAATTATCCAGAAAAACATTGAAAATTGATTAGGAATTTAGAGCTAGTTGGGCAGTGTCCTGATTTGTATTATCCTCCATATGGGTCCTGTATGTAACAAAATGCTACTGGATTACTGAGATGTAGCCTAACTGTTTTCAATCTTAAAACATGTCGGAGTGATGGTAAAGTGGGACAATTCCTTCTGAATGAACATGATGGTTCACTTTGACAGAGATCCCACCTACTCCAGACCAGAGATGGGCATAAATACAGTAATAGATTACTTTTCTGGATTGGGCTAAATTCACAACTTTTGGGAAGTTCCTCAGTAAGACACTAATGACTAGGTAAATGAAGTAATTTTAGAATGTTTACCATTGTTCCAATTGAAGGTTTTTGTTTTTCATAGCTCACTGGTAAGTTATGAACTTTGTTTACCTGGTCATCATGGTCGTACTGAGGAACTTCCCAAAAAGTTGTGAACTCAGCACAACCCATAAAAGTTATCTATTACTGTATTTATGGCCATCTCTGCTCCAAACCAATGTAGAGACAGTAGTAGCAGTGCCAGAAATAAAGTGTCTAAATTGTCTACTGAGTCCATTCCCTTTCCTGAACCACCTCCACCAATCAGCATTCTGCACCCAAGCTTCATCTGAACACAGAGCACCAACATGGTGACATTGAGTGAAAACAGCACCAGAGGTCAAAATGTGTGTGTTTGTGTCAAAACAGGGGTTACATTTTCTGGGACAATCTTCTGAAAGAGTAGTAGTTTCCACCCCACCAAAAAAAACATCCATTGTAACCGTGACAGTCTGCCACAGCCAGACATTACAGATTTCTGTAAGAAAAACTATAGACATTCCAACCCTCCTGAGAGTTCCGGGAGTCTCCGCCATTTTAATAGCGGCTCTCTGATGCCTGCAAATTATATACAATATATAAAATGTAGAGTTCAAAGGTCATTTCTATTGGTTGACGTGTGAGAGTGCGGGGGGGGAGCCGTCACCTCCCAGAAACGAGTGTTTGCAGATTGGGACGTCTGTATATAAGAGATTATAGGCCAGGATTCATTGAAATATAATGGATATTTTTCTAAAGGTTTAGAGCTTGTATTTCTTACTTGTCTCATAACCCTAAAGCTAAATAATTAACTCTACATTTATGTTCCATTGATCAGATCGATAATTGTGAATATGCGCTCCACTTGTTACCACTTATAGAATTACAACGAACCACCACAACAGCTACTGTCCAATGATGAAAAACTATTGCAGCAAAAACTCCTCTATCGTGTTAATCTATTCCACAAAGATTCCACAAAAAATGGGTCTAGGTTTTAGCAAGGTGTATCTAATGAAGTGGCTGTGAGTGTACAAATATATGAAATGTGTTTGTGCAATTCCCTGTAATGTAGAATTAAGTCACATGCAAAGCTTTGTCATATGGAAAACTACAGATTGTAGGCTAGTAGTATATACTGTACACGTTTAGTATGAATATAGTTTTGAAATAAAATGGGTAACATACCCTACATCAGTGTTATCCACTGCGCGGTTTGGGAACCACATGCGGCTCGCAAAGGTGAAATCGGCGGCTCCCATGGCAGACAATAATTCAAATTTAGCTAGAGCAAAAAAAGCATGTTCTGATGCAGAGTTGGAAAAATAATGTGTTTTGGCTAAAGCTGATATATTGTATGCATATTTTAAAAACAAAGATGCAATAATAAAGAAAGTCAGAGGACTGCAGTTATCCAATTCAACCATAATGACGCGAATTGAAGACATTGGTAAAAACATCCGTAACCAGTTAATAATGGTTTTAGCATTGCACTGGATGAAATCACAGATGTGTGTTGCTCAGTGTTGTGTGTGGGCCAGGTTCCTGAAACAGGATTTGTTCAGAGAAGAAATGGTATGCTTATTGCCACTGCATGGCCAAACAAGAGAAGAGGACTTCTTGGATGCCCGTTTTGCAATTTTTACTGAGAACAATTTGAGCTGGTCTGTTCTGGCATCGGTCTGCATGGGCGGTGCCGCCAACATGCAAGGGAAAGAAAAGGGACTTATTGGTCTGATGAGGAAAAAATAAATTCCAAACTTTGCACATTGTCACTGAATCATACATCAGGAAGCACTTGTATCAAAACCTAAACAACAATTTACAAATTGTGATGCAGCTGGTTGTACGCATTCTCAACTTTCAGTTCGCCAAGATCCTGGAGGAGCACGACACAGAGTATGGTGACTTAGGGCTGCACAACTAAGTGAGATGGTTGTCTCGCGGCAGAGTACTGGAGTGCTTTCTGGGCTTGCTCCCAGAAATATGGGAGTTTCTTAACAGCCAGGCAAGAAAGGAGTCAGAGTTATAAAACCCGAAATGGATTGTCAGGCTGGCTCTCCTGGCTGATGGTACATGCCACATGAACACACTGAACCTCCAGCTTCAAGAGAGAAACATCCAGCTATAATGCTTTATGTGGTTCAAGCATTCCAAAACAAAACACTAGGTAGGCCAGTGCATTCTGAAGGACTTGTAGCAGTTAGGTGGCACACACCAGGAGTCCAACCAGGAATGAGTTGCAGTAATCCAGACGTGAGATGACAAGTTCCTGGATGTGTACCTGGGCTGCTTCCTGGGTGAGGTAAAGTTGTGCAGTGCGAAAGTTATAGAGCATGAACCTGCAGGAACGAGTCACAGCCTGGATACAAAAGGGTATCATCCTGGGTCACGCCAAGGTTCTTTGCACTCTGGGATGGCGACACTGTGCAGTTCTCAACTATGATGGACATGTTCTGGAACAGACAGGCCTTACCACCGAAGCAGAATAGCTCAGTCTTGTCAGGGTTGAGCTTGAGGTGGTGTGCTGACATCCACTTAGAGATATCAGCCAGGGATGCAGAGATGCAGGTTTTCACCTGGATGTCAGAAGGGAGGAAAAAGAGAAATAGTTGAGTGTTATCAGCATAGCAGTGAGAGGAGAGTCCATGTGAGATTAAGCCAGAGCCAAGGTATTTATGTAGAGAGAGAAGAGGAGAGAGCCTAGAACAGACTGGCCGTGCAGCAGACAAAGACCTTCTCCATGTCGATTGGGAGGAGCGGCCTGCCAGGTAGGATGCAATCCACCAGTGTGCAGAGCCTGAGATGCCGAGATCTGATAGGGTGGAAAGTAGGATGTAATGGTTCACAGTGTCGAAGGCTGCAGATACAGTAGATCTAGAAGAATGAGAACAGAGGAAAGAAAGTCAGCTTGGGCGATGAGCTTCTGTTACATGGAGTAGAGCAGTCTCAGTCGAGTGGCCCGTCTTGAAGCCTGACTGGTTGGGTCGAAGAGATCATGCTGAGAGAGATAACTGGAGAGTTGTTTGGAGACGCCAGGCTCAATTATCTTGGACAGAATAGACAGGAACTAATCCAAAAGTTCAAGAATTTCTGACATTTTTGATCTTCAAGAAGAGAGATAGTATGAATAATTGCACCTCTTCATGTGAGATCACAGGGAAAGTGTAGGGTATTTAATTGCAGTGGTGTGTCTTTAAAAGGCGAACACTTATAAATAATTACCATTAATCTACGTGTCCCGTGGAGGTAAAGCAGGATGTTATTGCTCATGAAAGAGGAATAGGGGTTCAAACAGGAGCAGTTGGCAAAGTCTAAAATGTAATAAAGCAGCTCCAATGCGAACCTTTTCACTTGATTGTCTTTGTACTTCACAGCATTTTCACACTGACCTCTTTCTAGAAGCACATGACACGTGTTGAAACCTCCTTCTCCACTTTCTACTCCAAAGACTTGAGTACATAAAACTAAATGGCAGAAATCCAAATATAGTAAGAGGAAGAAGAGGAAATAACTTGGGCTAGTCGAAGTGACAGAGATCCCCTACATTTTTGTTCCTCCCTCTGTTCCACGCCATGCCAAAGACCAGTGGGACAGAGCGATGCAAAATGCCCATCAAAGTCAACAAATCACATGCTGATTTGCGGAGCCAGCGCCATAGGAGTTTGTCATCGGAAGTTGTGATGAGCATCAGCACAAGGGTAAGACACAGAACTGGAGGAACGGAGCGTTTGATCTGCCTTTGGTTGGATTTTGTTATTCCTCTGTTGTTTAACTCAAACTGGCAGCGAAAGTCATGAAGGGTGTGTTTATCAGGCCACATCCCAGCTGATTATCTCACACCAAATAGAAACAGGAAGGAGAAGATACAGTGGAGAGAGACCAAAGCAAGGGCAGTAAAGAGTAATGAGAAGAACAGCAGAGATTGTAGATAGTGAGATAGGAAGTAAAAATGACGGAGAATGAGATAGAAAAAGAACATGGGGGGATGCGGCACAAAAGGAAGCGGGGAGCAGGAATGAAGGAAAGCAACAATTGTGAGTAGAACTGCAACACACTTTGGTAAAAAAAATATATATTATTTTTTAATATTTTTTTTTAGAGTCCTGGTTGTATGATCCAAGATACTTTCCCTTGTAAGAGATGCTGTCCTTGGCAAAGATTTGCACAGTGACATGACTACATAAAAAAAGAAAAAGCATTTTTCTGAGATCCTTTCTGCCGGAATGCTTTTCCAACTGCAGGTGAGTGAGCATTCTGTGCAAATGTGAAGCAATCCTCTAAAATAGATTCATCTGTAGAATATTTATGTGTGACATCCACACCCATAACCCAGCAGGTCTAATTCTATGCAATTCAGACAGGAACATGTTCAACTATAATTCTAAGCTAAAAGGTTGAACTTGGCTGATGATTTTCTCATTAAGAAAATGATGCCAATGCTGCTTTTTATCCTCAAAATAATGGAGTGGAATGTGATTCTAGTTATTTTTCCCTTTGCCAAAGTCTGCTTATTTTCAAACCTGTTGGTTCCTGCTATAATACCATCTATTAATCTTGACTTCCACAGGAGGCACATAACAAATAAAACACCCTGAAACATTACTGTACAGCAGAGCAGGCCCTAGCTATAGGCAAGAACCGTTCGCCTGGCAACACTATATTATGCCGGCAACACAAACTCAGATTTTTATTTTCAAAATAATAGCGCTCGTAATTCATTGCATAGATAGGTAGTGGGTCCATGTTCATGTGTTGCTAAAATTTGTCTATTTTTTGATAAAATCCACTCTAGTGAATGTTTTTCAAATGTAATCATGTTTTTTCACATAAGACACTAACAATATATTCAATCAATTGTGTGTACAACCTATTTGTTACTTTTTTAATAACTGTTAAATGTATTTTTATGCTATCACAAACACTTATTGTTTCTTTACACACAATACAATTACATGTGGTTACAATTCACTAGCTTAATAATGAATTAACAATGATTATTCAAATTAATTAAATTGAGCGCTATTATTTTGAAAAGACAAATCAGGGTTTGTTTCACTGGCACAATCGTGTTGACAGGCAAACAAGTTTCACTTATAGCTCGGGTCGGCCCTGCTGTACTGTATGTGCATGTGTGTGAGAAGGGCTTGCGTTCGAACACACGCTTGATGTCAGTTAAATCAATATCTGTCAGTCTTCCAACCTAGAGACTGTTGACCTTCTCACTGTCTCCCTGTAGGGACTGCATTTAAAGGACAAGATAGGTCCTTTCAGCTTCACTGCAATGCAGGACCCACAGGCCTCCGTCAGAGGTTTCACCATTTCATTTTGTGTAATTACCAAACAAGCCCCTCAACCACAAAGTACATCAACAGAATATGAATCATCTGTGAACGGATCCCTGAACGCGGCCTGTAATGTAAGGAGTACTTCCTTGATTATGCACAGACGCAGGTGGCCTTTGAGGGGGTTTGTGCGGGTATGGACTGACTGGCTAATGCACCACAACATCAGGCCCTGCATTATGAAATCGATAGCCCGTATATGGGGTTATGCCCAGTTAATCGTGTCTCCTCTGAACTTAGGCTGGCCTATCTGCTCACTCAGTGGTTGTTAAAAGGATCTTGTGAACATCTAATGGACAATCTGAAAAAATGAAACCGGAGCCAATCGGAATTGCAATACAGTGAACAAGCTCTTCAGTGCCTGGGGGGGGACCAGTGGTCTGGGGTTACGGTGAACTAAGCCCTGACCACTGAATATAAGTAACAGATAATCTGTTCAGTAAATTTCCTTACAGATAAACATACCACTATGAATATACAGTACATGTATTAATAAAACATCAATATCATGTTATTTATAAAACGTAAAAAACATGGCTATTCAAATATTTTTTATGAGAATACCATTTATATTACTTTGTCTGTATTTAAGTTGTTTGTTTGTATTCATCCAGGGAATGACTTTAAGAACATGTTTTGTTTTGCAAATGTGCCCCCCCTCCCCACTGAGGAAAATAATATGACATGTATTTTTAAACATTTAAACAGTTTTGCATCTGTTGAATTTCCTTTATTTACCCTGTGTGTTTTCAAAATCATAAACCAACAAACCAACACAGAGAAAAACATTTCAACAAGCCAACACAACCATTTATCAAACGCAGGCACATTGTCCTTGTGAAAAACATTCAACAGTTCATTAAATTGATTTAAAGACACATGGAATTTAAAACTGAGCAACATCTAAATTAGTATTATTCCATTCTGTATGGTTTTACCTAGATTGGTGCATCTAGTAATATTGACTTGTTTTAAATGTTGCTCTTGATTTTAATTATATAATTTTTATTGATGAGTTAGATAATTTATGCTGGATGTTACACAATTAGTTTTGTGTGTGTGAACATAATTAAATATTTAACATTTTACCAAAGATAGTTAATGTACCTAAATATAATGAAAATACATTGGAGAAAAAAATATGTAATATCATGAAAAAAAAAGATGAAAACTGACATGAAAGGAAGTCTCTCACTTTCATAACCTCACTAATGCTTGGGCAAAAGTGCAGGCACACAGAGCCCCTGAAGATAAGCAAGAAGATAAGAGCATTGAAGACATAATGTAGAATATGGCATTTTACACTGCAGAATGGTCCAAATAGAAGAGGATAGATTGTCACGTCTTATCAAATTTGGTTAAATTGTCACTCAGCATGTATCAAATTCTGTTGAAAATGCTGCTATCTTCTTGCATACTGTATAGTGTGGCCCATTGAAACCTTTCATACAAGATACAATGATGAGACCTAGCTGTCACCAGCTATACATTTACATGCAGAGTTGAAAAAAGCATCCAGTGATTTTAGGATTAGAGACTGTTGTGTGAATATAGGACAATTTCCATTATTTTATAGTCGGTTACTTCAAACTAATAACAGATAATGTAATGTACAAACCTGTTAAAAGACTGTTTCTGTGATTATTTTGATTGTTTAACAGGGCCAGTCATACATGTGTTTATTTGGCTGGCACTGGAAATTGAAAGTTTTGCTGCTAAATGCTATCAGGATAAATTCTGAAATGTACAGTACACACAACTTTTTGTTTGTGCAGATGAGAAGGATGTGTTACCAGTAGTAACCATGACTTCCTTATGCTTCCAAATATAAAAAAGAAATTGTAAAATGGTAGGGTTATTTTCAAAACACCGTAATTTCATCCATAATGGATAAAGCTAGAGTTGTCAAGTTACTAGTGTCACTATCCATATAGGGAAGAAGTAAATAAACAGCTGTCTACAGTGTATGGAACTCTCAAGAGGCAAATGTTAAATTTAAAATATGGGTTAAAGAGCCTGTGATGAGTGGAACTGCACACTTCAGTAGACCTGGTTCCAATCTCGGCCCCTGTGGATTTCTTTGTATCCATAACTAGCAAGGCATCAAAGGCTTAGCAGTGAAATGCTGAAAGGGGTAATCTTCACTATACTTATTATTTTCCTAAATTGTTTCAGCATTCTGCCCTAACCAATTTAGCTTGAATTGACAAAGTGGGGACACAAAAATAGATTTTTCTAAAAACAAATGGTTGATTAAATGATTTGTCAATAATAATATACATTTTGAGCAATGGGTCAAGTGTCTCTATGTTTCAGGGATCTTCTACTAAAATAGTGAGGGTACACCCCATTGTTATGCAATTGTGGTTGTAGGTGTTTTATTTCCTTAGGCACCAATATGGTCATTTCTGTTGCATGATAGCAATAAGTAAAAGAATAATGTGGATTACACCAAATTGGCTTTATCTAATAACAACATCATCTCAATTCATTGTAGGAAATGCAATTTGAACCTTCTTGCACTAAGTTGAAAGGGCTTTTCAAGGTAGAACATTCTGTATTTTCTCTTTTTTTCATTGTAAATTGACTTTTACAAGCATTTCTGATTTACCCGGATAGACGGGGCTTTGGCTGACCTTTGTTTCCAGAGCTGTTAGAAGACGGTTTTCAGGCAGACTGGGAAATGTTTAGGGTGGCCTCTGGGTAAAACATTCATGGAATCTGTCACCAGGTTGAAAACAACAGTACTTGGCCTGAACTTCACAGGCGATGAGCACTGGCAGATTGAAGCCAGGATATTGAAAGGAACTGATCATGGATATGAAGTGACAAAGAGAGTAAATACACATCTAAACATCAACTAGAGCCCAAACCTTTAAGTTCCTCCGCGTGCACATCAGTACTTCATTCTTGCCATTTATATATATATATATATGTATATATATATGTATAATGGAATTGCACTGGTGAGTGAATGAAGCATATTAACTCTGTCTCTAATTCAGATGAATTGTGATTTCTCTTCCATTGTACCTTTTACAAATATTAGCCATCTAGCAGCATCACTTATTCCGACTGACTAACAACAGCACTGTATGTGCATGCATTTTCGTGCTGGCCCCTGATGGGAATAAAACTAATAATAAAAAAGAAAAAGATTGCCACAGATGACCGATAACTTCTAACAAAATGTGTAGTTTTGACACCATTGTTAGCACCCTTAGCATGTCACATTGAATATAGTGCTATTTTTGCCTAACAGCATGCTAATTAACCACTGAAAAAGTATTTGTATATTGTTTTTTGCTGTTTATTTGCAAAACAACTAGAATAGTACATGAAGACAACACAATTGATTGTCTAATATGACTAGCTGTGCCTTTGCTGTTAGCCTGTCAACCTAATGCTGTTTAATCAACTTTATAATGTTTATGGCATGTTAACTTATTTAGTATTTACTGCTAAAATTGCACTGCCAATTATGTGCTAATGCATCTAATTAAATCTACTTGTTATGCTATGCTAATCACATCATTGTGTGGTTAACATTGCTGCTATGTTCCAATGCTCCCTTTGTACTTTGATGCAAATAAATGTGAAGAAACCACCAAATAGCAATGATATAATTTTGCAGCAACCAAGATTATCACCTGTTTTTCTGTCTCGTACTCATGGTCTGTGGTTGTTTGCAGCAGTAAATAATTGATGTGAGTATGTATTTTGCTGTTTCATTGTCCCTCTTACCAGGAACCAGTTCACCTCTAGAAAACAGTCACCAATTCTGCCATGGAGCTAATGGATGCAACCCTGGAAAGCTCAAGGAACAGCATACCAGCTTTACTTCCCCATACCTGAGATAATGCAATGGTCTTCCAGAATAGCTTTTATAAAAGCTTCACAGAGAATCAGGAACAGCCAGAAACGACCCTCTGCACCCCATACTTCACACACCCTTCCAGGTGGACGGAGCGTCCAGCCAGACTGAAATATATCCTGACCCTGATGCCCCATGGTGGATCAGAAGCTTCACAGGCCATACTTCTCTGTGTCATCAAAAACCACCTGACTTAAACTAGGGATTTCATGGCTACTTAAAGTTGGACAGTGATTCTTAAAAGAGCATTTATACCCATAAATAAATATACTGTATTACACATCCATCCTAAGTTAATTGGAAAAGTCATTGAGTGCATCTATAAGACATAAAACAAAACATTGTTTTGGTTCTGGGTCATACTAATCTGGTCACATGATTATCAGTACACCGATATTTCTCATTTACCCTCATTAGTCTATTTGAGGGTAAATGAAAAATATCCGTGTGATTAGTTCAGTTCCCTGTCGGTCATTGTTGCTGTGTCTTATGTCAGGTATGTCGGTTTGTGTATGTATACTGCATGTTATACATGTAGCTAGAAGTTGTTTTGCCCCTCGAGGCAGTATTTCTTTTCAGGTTTGTAAACCCTTCGTGCCTGTCTCACTTAATTCCTGAATCAAACACTACCGCTTAAACAAGCCTTGCATGTTTACAAAACATAAATAAGTCAGTTTACGTTTACTTAACCCTAACCTTAACCTCACATTTCCTAACCTTAACCTCAATAACCTATCATGTTATGCCTAAACTAAACGTTCCCCAAGTACTTTAAATTGAAACTGATTGATCTATTCTTGGAAATGTTCAGGTAGAACGGCAATTCGGTATGTACGAATGTTCACATTTGAATTGCCATATTGTAAGTCTATGTACTGGAGAATATGTTCCATTACTTATGGTTACCTACATATTGCAATGACAACAGTTAGGTTGTTGAGGTAGTTGTAACATTAAACAGCAAGTAAGAGCTCAAACACCTAGCATCTAACTGACTAAGCCAATATGTTAGTCTGAAGGAAATTTTTAAATCTTTCAGGAGAACAATGTTTGCTGCACACCTGACTTTTTAGGTTCAAATTACCTGACTTGTTTATTTAACTTTTTAAATAAAGATAATATTAATATAGGCTCTAGGCCAAATATGAAAAGATTCAGTAAGATAGAAGTTAACGTAATTTGCATTTAATGGGCAAAACACTTTAATTAGTCCACAAAACTGTTACGTTGGAATCGAGAGTATAACCCAAATGCAGACTAAAACGCAGAGCCAGAGTGTGAGTTAACAGGTTTATTCAAAGTACAAAGTAAGGTAAGGGCCAGTTTCCGAAAAGGGAAAAGCACGTCCAGTATTTCCAGGGAGGCGAACTGGTCCAGAGGGTTCCAAGCAAGAGTGTAATCCAGGGGTCGGCTAGTGAAGAGATAGCAGGAATGAGGTTCCAATAGTAACTGGGGCACAAGAGAAAGGATCAGGCATATACTGAAATAATCAAACAGGTAGCAAGGTCTGTCATGAGCGAGACTAACTGTGGTTGTCTTGACAATGATCTGACACAGAGTGAAGGAATGACTGGGTATATAAGAGGCAGAGGATGATTGCTAGATGAGCTGCAGCTGGAACCTAGACTCCAGCACACCAGACTCCCCTCCTGCAATTAGGACAAACAGAGGGGAGGGAGAGAAGACAGACAGAAAAGCTACCCAGAAGTAGCCGGCCTACAAAAAAATAGGTACGTTTCGATCCCGCCTACATCGCTGCCAACTCACAGGCAGTGCCCGCGAGACACACACATTTGATTGGTTTCACATTGGCGTGTGAGCGTGTGAAACCAATCAAATGCGAGTGTCTCGCGGGCACTGCGTGAGAGTTGGCAGCTATGCACCTAGACAAGCTTAGAAATTGAAAAAGGGCAGAAGCTTAGAGAAACAGGTTTCTTGGACCATTACAGCCAGGGTATTTCTGCAAAACATCACCTATATTCAAGAAGCTATTTGGACATCGAACCTGGTTAGGAGACATTGAATTATTGAATCTGTCAAGAATCTGGAAGTTTTAAAGCAAAATGACTGCATCTGTCAGAAGACTAAAACTGTGTTGTCGTTCAACCTTCCAGCATGTCACCACTCCAAAGCTTTTCTACTGATCCCCACAACATGGCTCACTGACTACAGAGTCGGCTAGGATTTATTGTTGTTAAAAAAAGGACACAATTTTTTCAGGCCCATCCCTTGTGGGTTTGTGAAATTATATTCATGGTAAACCCTGCATGTCTGGTAAATTCTTAATTATCTTTAACAGTCAAGTACCATAATACTTGAGAACAGTGAAGTGGAAATTGTCCTGTGTTTGGTGCCATCTTTCAGGTGGGAAATTAGTCCTACTATCTTAAAGTGATTCCCAAGCTTCAGTAGGTGTGATGGGTTCTTGCCACCTATGACCATCTCACCGTTATGAGCCTTTTTGAAATCCCATTCCAAAACCATGGACATTAATATGCAGTACATTTACAGACAATGGCCGATGAAAAGAATACACTGGGTCAGTAGGATCTCTACACAGATTTACAGCATGCTCAATGGTGAGTAATTCCTGTATCCTTAAGAGAGAAACGGTAACCTTCACGCTTGGTGCGTCACAATGACCCACTACCACCTGGGACTGTATCTCCGTATGGCTTGTGTCTTATCTCTGCATGGAGCAGTGAGCCAAATCACGCCCTAGATAAGGCAGAAGAAGTGTAAGGGTGGGGCCAGAGGAGCTAATCCGGCAGCTGCGATAGGAGCAGATTGCACTGGGAGTTAATTGTGCGTCTGTGAGTTATGTAAACATCCCAAGTGAAGGCAGGCAGCACGGCTTGCGAACCCATCCAGGGTACAGCATAAACAACAGGCAGATGGAATGCCTATGCAAAACATTCCAGCTGAGAAGAGCCTTGAAAAACTTGTCAATCATCAACACTGTGTCCGAGGACATTATAAAAGATGACCTTAGTGACAAGCCTTGTAGCATATCCTGTAAGATATGCGTATGCAACCCTGGTCCTGGAGAGCTAAAATCCTGTAGGTTTTCAATCAAACTGCAAATGATGTTGCCTTATTCAGCTTGTCAACCAGCTGATTAGGAGCATCAGCTGTGCTAAATTAGGATTTTTGATTGAAAACAATCAGGACCGTAACTCTCCAGGACCATAGTTCGATATGCCTGCTGTACGAAACGCTAGACAATATGTGGCTAGTACCAAATCGCTGTTATACCAATATACTGTAGGTGTATTTTAAGATGGTACAGTCTCAACTGTCATACATGACAATCAGCACTTGGGTATTTAAATATAGTTCACACTTCTCGACATATTCAACTCACCCTTTTAACATTTACATTTTAGTCATTTAGCAGACAGTCATCCAGAGTGACTTCAAGTAAGTAATTTAGGGTGCAGTGTCTTGCTCAAGGGCACAACATCATTTGACATAGTTGGGAATCAAACCGGCAACCGTCCAACTACAAGTCTGACTCCCTAACCATTGAGCTATCTTAAATATTAACTTTTAAGAGGTTGGGGTCCATATAGGGATGGCCAGTGCAAAAACTGGATTCTGTGATCAGAGATACTTTTGAGTGGAGCTAGACAACATGATGTTTCTAGGCATAAGTCACATACGCGGCCACTTAGGGCCCTCGGCCGCTTGGGGGGCCCCTAGATAGATATAAGGCCTTATTATCTGAAAGGCCTTTTTCTATCTAGAGCCCCCCCCCCCAACAGGACCCTATATACAGTATATATTTGTCAGGCATGGTGGCCTAGTCGATAGCACTGTGGCCTCACAGCATAAAGGTTCTGGGTTTGAACACCGGTCATCCTGGGCCTTTCTGTGTGGAGTTTGCATCTTCTCCCCTTGTCTGCATAGGTTTCCTCCGGGTGCTCCGGTTTCCCCAACCATCAAAAGCATGCGGATTAGGTTCTCCAGTCAGCTGCCCACTGCTCCCTTGAGGGATGGGTTAAATGCATAGAATGAATTTCACTACATGTATGTGTCTGTGACAAATAAAGAACCGTTTACCTTTAAGGGGGATTGGCGTGACGTAGTGGGCTAAGTCGCTGCCTTGCAAAACTAATGGTGTCTCGATAGTCAGTGGTTCAAGCCTTATCCTGACTATGATCTAGTAGTAACAATTTAGGCCTAGTCCCTGTCAGCACATATTGGATCATTTAGATTCCAAATAGGCAGTGTTGTCTGGTATGACATTCTTTCAAAAAACAACACTACTAGCAAGCTTTTGCAGTCTGATAACATGCAGCTGGATTTTGCCTGCCGTCTCTTAGAAAAAACGAAGCCCATCTGATCCACTACAGGGCCACTGGATTCACTGCTGCACAGATATAATCAGCTGAAGAGCTGCGTGAAAATATGAATGTGGAGACGATGCTCAAAAACAAATGGCTGCGAAGCACAAAAAGGCAGCAGATGAGCCACTGGCTGAGGCCATGAAGAGACTAGAAATAGAATTCTTCAACGTTCTAGTAGATTCAGCATGCAGTCCTTGGAAGACCCATTTAAGTCACTGGGGGAAGTTAGAGAGCGTTTTGAGTTCTTATGAACTTCCATCAACTGGATCCCCAGGTACTCAGAGAACAGTGTAAGTTGCTTGGTGATACAGTCACCTGTGGAGAAGCTGCTGACCTGGATTGGATAGAGATGGAAATGGACAGCCTTCCAGACCTTTCCAAAGCATACAGTAAATGACAGTGATGGAGCTGCTTACATACACACACCAAAATGAGCTCTGTGAGTTGTACTCAGATCTCTGATTAGCTTTGAGAATAGCCTGTACTCTCCCACTAACAGTGGCCTCGGCAGAGCGGATTTTCTCCAAGCTAAAATTGATGGTACAAGAATGTCTGAGTGGACTGGCAGTTATTATTATCAACCATCAGCTAGGCAGGCAACTCTCTTATCATGAAGTTATATATGATTTTGCTTCCAAGAAGTCAAGAAGACAGTTTATAAGTAAAAATGTTGTTTTTCTTAGATGGTTCTAATTAACATTATTCCAATATTTATCAAGTTGCTTTTAATGTGTGTGTGGGTAAGGGGAGAGGGGTTATTTTATTGTCCTACATTTTAATTAAAAAAATGTAGATCAAGCACCACGGCCAGCTCCCCATCCTACCACATTCCTTAGGATGTGGAGCTGGCCGTGGTGCTGAATCCACATGTTGTGGCTTTAAATCATTGCGTGCGAGTTGTCAGTTTCACTCCCTCAAAACTTGCGACATCTGTGGCATTGTGCTCTGTGATGAAATTGCACATTTTAGAGTGGCCTTTTATTGTGGCCAGCCTAAGGCACATCTGTGCAATAATCATGTGGTTTAATCAGCATCTTGATATGCCACACCTGTGAGGTGGATGGATTATATCGGCAAAGGTGAAGTGCTCACAAATAAACAGATTTAGACAGATTTGTGAACAATATTTGAGAAAAATAGACCTTTTGTGTACATAGAAAAAGTCTTAGATCTTTGAATTCAGCTCATGATAAATGGGGGCAAAAACAGAAGTGTTGCATTTATATTTTTGTTCAGTGTATATAATTGTATTGGCCAGTGACGGCAAAAGCATTAAAAATATACATTATACAACACTACAACTACAACAATGATAATGTATAATGACAAATGCCTACACACAGCACTGTATAATACAATGTTTTCTAAACATATAGAAAAATTCCACACACATTTAGATATTTGTCTTTCAAAACATGGCAGACTGGTTCACATGTTTCTGGAACAAATGGAAGGATTGTTGAAAACCTGACTCGGAACTGATAAGTACGGCTTCTGAAGCTTTCGCCTGTTAAACAATAAGAACATAACTCAGTTAATTAATTATTTATGGCAGACTAGCTTCTGGAATGATTTGGCCATGATTTCTTCATATTTGTCATCTCAGCTTTTTCTTTTGCTCTTCAACCAACAAAACACTGAGGGCTCCCAACGCTATATCTGTTTGCAAGTCTTCGTCAGACATTGTTCTCGATGAGTGTGATCAAAATTACGACCAGTGAGAAAATTGTCTTCCCCGGTATCACAACAATGATTTATATGTCTGCATTGCTGCCCAGCTTCCGGTGTCCCCTTTTTTGATCAAAGATTACAGATTACCTCTGCCTGCTGGTATGGAGAGTTATTTCATTTCACGCATGTGCACAACGTAGGTGGTGCTTGGCCGTCGCAGAGTTCAGTACGGTGTGATCCTGAGCCGACGCCACAGTCTTATTGTGTCACTGCCTTAACTCTCCTGTTATGTCCAATTGTAAAGAACAGCAAGGATGATCCTACTGTGGGTCAAATTGACACGGTGCCTGTTTAACTATTCGAAAGTAATAAAATAAATTGCCTGAGTTGGTGTAGTGGTAGGCTCCAGACTACTGGCAACCGGTTTGGCCAACTGTCCGTGCCCTTCTTCTCTGTCTCCCCCTACATTTCTTTCTAATTTGCAACCTGTTTGTTGTAAATTGCCAAGAACTAGACCTTGAATATATTTGTTATATTATTTCTTAATTTATTTAGCGTTTTTCAAAAAAAATTATATCCTGGGGCCTTTGTGTTTGTTCAGGGATGAGTAACATTTCAATTTTCTTTGTCTTGTTTTGTCATCTTCTTTGTCTTGTTTTTCCCCCCTCCAATTCTTCCTGACCCTGCCATGTCAACTCCTTGGACATATACGGGATGTTGGTTCATCACAGAGCAGAAAACGATTCTTTTCACACTGCTCATCAAACATGGAAGCATTTACTCAGCTAACGCGTGGGATGACTACACTCACCGACTATACTTCCAAAATGTAATTTACAGGTGCCTGATCTGCACACAAGGAATCAATGCAGGGCAACGCAACAGGCAGCGCTGTTCCAATATGCACTGACTCAAGCTGGGGGTTATGGGGCAAAGTCTGAGAAGCCGTAGTCAGGCTCAAACCACTGACTATTATGTGCAATACGCCACGTGGAACACCTCGATTCGGCAATTGTTTTATATGTCTCTCATCGAGCTGTGGGACAATACCCAATTTATCATCAAATAAATTATGTGTGTGTTTCTGTCTGTCATGTGTGTTTTTCTGTGTGTGTGGTTGGGACGGATAAGGCAATCAAATTGTGTCATATTTGAAACAAAAACAAATAAGTTTGGGTCTGACATTGATATGTTTACCCTTTGTAGCCTCCATTCTTTCTGCCAGGTCAAACAGGGTGTGTGTAATACACACATTCTGGGGAGGGTTGCAAGCATGTTCAATTAGTCCTTTTCCATTTAGATGTTGATTACTCAAAGTAATCTCAGCAGAAATGGTTTCATGCTCCAGAAATGATAAAATAGTGTATTTTAATACTTTGAAATGGGTCAATTGAGGGTTAAACAAATACATTAGGGTTTTAATAAATACATTACTAGTTAACTACTCACACATACAGTATATATATATATATATATATATATATATATATATATATATACACACACAGACACAAACACAGAGTCTTGATGGAATTTACATTTTACATTTTAAGTGCACTACAATTTAAAATACTATTTGAGATAAGTTTAACTTAATACTTACGCTGCCATTCATACTTTCTCACTACAATGCTTTATTCTACAAATGTCAGTTGATTTGGCCCCACTGTCAATTCCTGATTAGGGCCACAAAAAGTCTAGAAACGGCTCTGCGTGTTACTCAGCAGATTTTTTGCATGTCCTAAAATGTTAAGTGTGAACATGTTTACCACACAAAAGCATCTAATGGTACTGTGCATTACACATAAATCAAATAGGTAGGTATTATTCACTTGTCCTGATGGGAGAATGAGTTTCAAACAAGAAATTGCTCCTGAAATAATATTTTGTAGATTAGCCACATGCATTAGCGCATTCTCTGATAATGGAAATAACTAGGATTTTAAAGAAAGACCCCCAACCCCCATAACGCACCTGAACAAAACATACACATGGCCAAAATGAAAGCTTTGTGGAGATATATGTCAGTCTCAGACCTTCACAGCAGCTGCCATGACAACAGAGAGCAGAAGAGGAAAAGGACAGCTGGGATGGAACGGTGGTCCCTGTAGATGCCGGATATGATTCCCTGTCAGGTTTATCCCTTTGATTAGAGGCGGTAACCATGATAACAACACCATTGTGGTCGCCACACTAGAAGCACCAGAAGCTCATAGTGGGGGACTTCATTAGAGGGCTCATTTCTTAGAGTAAAAGCAATCCGGGGTTTGAGTACTCAATTTCAGAGCCAACGCCACCAATTGTCCTCAAGGGTATTTCGGCGCAAAATATAAAGGTCCTGACAGGAAAATTTGTTATTGTCTCATTTCACATGGAGACTATTTTGACAGATATGCCTTCCAAATTGGTTTTGGATAGATCTACATAAAGTATATAACGTAATAACAATGTGGTTTATGTGCATAGTTAAAATAATGGAAGTCACCTTTAAGTGGATGTCCATGACTTCCACAACATGGGGAACCTCTTCAACACATAAATAAAACAGACTTTGATAACATTCATAATGTAAGTATTGGATTTAAAATGTCTGCTCATCCTCAGGAGGCTAAAGAAATGTGACCCATCTCGGAGAGCTCTCACGGTGTTCTACAGTGGCACCATCGAGAGTACTCTGACAGTCTGGTACAGGAAGGCTGAGGTGTCTCATACATGGCTCCGAGGAGGGCTCAACGCTCAGCTGAATGTGACTGTGTCCTCACTGCCCCCCTGAAGGCTCCTACAATACTGCCAGTAAAGTAGCATCCTGTCTTAACAGCCAGACTGTGCAACAGCTTCTTCCCACAGAACATCAGGCTGATTAATACACACACACATATAAAGCTATAGATACTGTTTAATGCACCTTGATAGTCAACCATTGTTTTCTGGGCACTGGTTAGTGTTCACATGTACAGACTTTATATATTATGCTGAATCTCTAGTCCAGCTTATTTATATTTATTTAGTTGACTAAGAACAATTTATTATTTGTTCTGGGAGCAATTAGGGTAAAGTGTCTTGCCCAAGGACACAACGACATTTGGCTCAGTCGGGAATCGAACTGGCAACCTTCTGACTACAAGTCTGACTCCCTACCCACCTAGCCATCTGCGCCCCCAATATGTTATATATACAACCTTATATCGTGTTGCTTAAGGATAGAGACATTTTTTTATGTTTGCACATGTCTTAGTACATTGTTGGAATAGGGGCACAATACAGTATTTTCAATATACATGCAAAAATATCTGCCATCTTCTGTACATGTGACAAATAATGTCACTTGAAATTGAAACTTGACTTCAGAGCAAAAACTTAAACTGGGTTATTATTCCTACAGGACAATGATCCACAGCATACCTCCTGATCTACACAGAAATGATCACAGAACCACGATTAAGCAGAAAACATCCCAGACCCCTGACCTAAATTCTGGTGAAAAGCTCCATGGTGAGCGGAGGAGTTCACAAGCGAGGACCAAGGACCCTGGGGGATCTGGAGAGATTTTTCATGGATGGAAGGTGTCTGAGGACTTGATCTCTTCTACCACATCAAACATTATGCAGTAGGGGAGAACTCAGTGCTGTTAACTTGCAGGAGTGCAAGAGATGCATTTTCTTTGAGCAATTTGATCTCTTTTAACGTTGCATCTCATATTTTGAGTGTAAGTTCAAGCTGACACGTTGCATTTACAATAACAACAATTACATTTGTCATCACATTTTTTGCTCATCTTTAACAAAGCTGTCGGGAAAATAGTCTCAGTTTGACCAATATGCAGAAAAGGCTTGCCATGATTGAGCGGATGATTTGAAACGTGATCTGGAATATGATGATCTACAAAAAATATATAATAAAACATGGTTTTAGATTGCTTTAAATTTTTACTTTCCATATTAACAAGTGACTGAAAGAACAGCTATAAATTGGTTTCACCTCCACAGAACGAACACTTATTTGCACATAATGCTGTACCTGGCAGGTTGGAGTGAAGTCTTCTTCTTGCAGCTTAATCTTAACACAGTCAGCAACCAACCTAACAGGGGTAAAGACCCACAATGATGTGCACCACCTTCTGGAACACAGAATGTCTGAAAGCTACTTGACTATTAACCAACCACCGGTGTGTGAACCTAATCACCTATAATCATTTATTGCTCATACGTAATCAGGCTTTACCCAAGAGGAAATGGTTACATAACATAGTGTCCAGAATGTGTGGCGCCAGACACATAAATCAACACAATATACATTTAAATATAAAAATACTCCATTAATGCGTCTATCAGTCTAATGCCACGACATTCATATAATGTCCCTAAGATGACAGGCGCGAAGGAGTTTGAAAAAGAAATGTTGTTTAACGCCTATACAAAGGAAAACTGCCACAAGGGGCAAAACAGTAAGTGTACTGATCTATTGCAATAATAACTATAGAAAATGACATACACAGATGGTAATTGACAGTAAGACAATTACCATAGCAACTCAACCCTCAAATAAGACTTAAATACTAACTTATTAAATATGTCTCTATAAGTTCTAAACAGTAATGTAGTGGAGGCTAAACGCACGTAAACGCCGTTTACGCACCTCCCAAAATTCGGAAATACCATTTACCCACCTCCAAAGTGGGTTTATCCACCTCTAAATTGCGTTTATCTACCTCTAAATAGCCTATTTTTCATAAGCCATTCTAAATCAAGCGTATGCCATTTTAGTTTCATATTGTTTTTAGTTTCATATTGTTCGTTATTAGTTTCATAGGTTGTTAAGCCTAAAACGAAGTCTACCCATATTGTGCTGCATTACGATATTAAGAATGAGAAGATGTCGTCATGACACAGCGCCCCACCCCAGACTACACTATCGTGTCTCATGTAATGAATTAATTTTAAAAATGGATATCCGACAGTATTTTAAGCGCCGTCAAGACAGCAACCCTTCTCGACTACAAGCCCTAAGTGAGTGAGCTCGGAAAACAGTACTGAACTTCATGTTTTTGAGGTTAATTTAGTTCACGCACGGTGGATTCATGCCACTGACTCAACAAGCCGTGGTGTTGATTAGGTTACCCCTTTCAGAAACTAAGTTGCAAGTCGCCTCTACCTTTTCCCATCAGCCCATATTACAAGTAAAATTCAGATATTCTCAGATAAATAACTGCATGTAATTTCATAAATTCTCTGGCATTTTAGCCACTGAAAGATAGTGACAACAAGCTCCCTTTGCAAGTCAGCTAGTTAATGTTATATAAATATTAACCAACTGCGTTTGCGGTGTAGCCTGAAATAGAGTTTAATTTATCATAATTAGCTCACCAATAAAGCACAATCGAGAGTATAATGTCTTCACAACTAATTGTGGATGATGCTACATGGCTTCAAATCCCAGACATAATAAATTCCTTAAAGAAATAACTGGGCTAGTTAACGGGAGAATCCCACTTGCCCTTCCCGAAATGGTACTGGCACAGAGACCGTATTAAGTCAATTAACTTAAAAGTGTAGATAGGCTATAGCATTCAGACTGGATACCTAAACATTGAATGCATGCTAAATAATTATTTTAATGGTTTGTCTGAAAGGGTTAACCTAAAGGCCTTATAATGTAATCTGCTACTTGACAGGATGTGGTGTGCTAAGCTGTATTCTTTCCATTTTAACTTCATTTTACACACAGAGGTGAAACAGACAATGATGTTGAGAGCACAGAGAGAGGAGTTATAGAGATGAGGGAGAGAGAGGACATGAGAAAAGAGGAGGAAGAGGTAAGACAAACGGTGAATGAAAAAGGACAATTTGAGAGAGAAGGAACAGAGAGGAGAGAGAAGTTGTTAATCACCTGTGAGAATGTTCTTGGACATTCTGCTAGAAAGACAAATACAGGAGCATAACGTGATACCATCATGTACAAGTGCATTGCATTGGAAGCCCTGGATATGAGCCTCCCTCTCTTTCTCTCTTAAAGATTTTTTTTCTATCTTTTTTGTCATTTAGTCAACTTTATAGATTTCAATCATAGATTCCTTAATCTAAGTCTTTTTAACAAGAACTTAAGTTAACGTATGAACTGAATAGGGATTGTGTGACCTTTAATGGAACAACCAGTGATACCCTAGGTAAGGTAACATGAAATGATAGCCTATAGCGATGTCATCAGGATACAGATATACCGGTAGGCCGTGGCCCACCTTACTGGTGACCGCGTCGTCGTCCACCTGACCACAGAATTTATAGTTTACCCACCTTTTTTTTACCACTACACCCCTGGTTCTAAAGTATTAACTTAAGGGGGCTGAATAATTTTGCTCGCCCAATTTGTCAGTTTTTTATTTGTTAATAAAGTTTGAAATATCCAATAAATTTCGTTCCACTTCATGATTGTGTCCCACTTGTTGTTGCTTCTTCACAAAAAAATACAGTTTTATATCTTTACGTTTGAAGCCTGAAATGTGGCAAAAGGTCAAAATGTTCAAGGGGGCCGAATACTTTCGCATAGCACTGTATGCACTACATAGGTTAGGAAATAACTTTCCCATCTAAACTGCTTTGGCTGATTTTTTTAATAGCATGAAATACATGTTGTATAGCTTTTGAAATCTAGTCACTGAAGGAGCAAGTTCTGTTTTCACTCCACCAATAGTGCACCAATAAGATAAAAATGCATAGGGATGAGACTATATTTTATTTGTTTATTTATTTAAAGTTGACTACTCATCAAAAAACAACACTGTAATTTACTTAAAACAACTGTATATAACTCAAAAAGATGCAAATGCATTTCGCCATAAAGAGCGGAGTTAGGGGACAACACTGTTTGAATAATTCACTTATACATATTGCTGTCATTTTTGTTTATGTTTTCATACTGTAGATGCATAGCTAGGTAAGATGTGAATGCATTTTTGGAGTCCAAAATAACAGTCAGGAATTTTTTAAGTGATAACCTGAGTTTGACAAGCCTTGTTCCCCAACAAATAGAAAACAGGGCCCGGTTCCCCAAAACGTTCTTATCGCTAAGTAGTTCTTAACATATTCCTTAACCTCTCTCTTGACCTTATGGCACGGTTCCCGACACGTTCGTACTCTAAGTATATCTTCTGTAAGTCACACTTTCGTAAGGTTGGTCTGGACCATTCGTAAGCTCTTTCTTAGCGTTGTTTGAGCTCAAGCCGCTAGTCTCCGCTATTGTGCAGCAGTCTTTAGAAATCAGTGCAGCGCAGTACAAGTCAACTATGGTGTGTTGACAATGTTGTGGCTCAACAATGATTTTATGGACATTTTAAGACTAATAATAAAATATGTTCGCAATGGATACAGGCCTATTTAGAAAATTTACTTTATTTGGTATCAGAACTAATATGTGGTAATTAGCCTAGGCTATTTCGTAATGTCATTAAAGCGTTTAAATTGGCAATCACTTTTGATAATTAAAGTATGGCAAAAAATTTGGCTCTAAATGGCTAAGATCTATGAATGGGTAAGCATGGTGGTGTCCAGTAAGCGACCAACTATGGCAGCGACCCAACGTATCCTTGTATTGAATCAAAGACGGTGCCGGCCGCGGAGCCGTTTAGTCCATGTCAATTGTTTTATTCGGCAAAAACCTGCGCTTGCCAGGCTTGAGCAGTCTCAGCTCGTCCAGCAAAATTTCAAGTCCCTCTGACAAGAAGCTTGGTGCCCTTTTTTACATTGCTTCCCCGCCATATTCTCTATCTAACTCTCTTTCTCTGTTCATTGTAGATAGGTTGATTTATTGTAAACATTAACCAATGGCAATCAATACCACATTAAACAGAAGTAACTGCAGCTGCTTGCCAATCAATTCTGATTGTAAAGTACCTTACCATTTATATAAAAGTGTATTACATAATTTTCAGAAGTTGTTAAACCCACGTCAAGAAGTGGGACAAGTGGCACAATGGGATGAGGAGGGTGGATGATTAGCGAGGGATACCGGTTCGTCTACCAGGCACAACATATTGTGTGAAAACATTACTGACAATTTGAATTAATAGTCTATATTTTACTGATAACTTAAACTATGCTAAAATAAATGTTACTGGAATAATTTGAGGAATGTTTCATTTTCATAGAACGTGTTGGCTTTCTTAACCTTCGTGTGAAGTGAAATATCGATTCCTGAGCAATCGATGCCAACTAATTCAGCACCTTCACTTGGGACAGCACCTTTGTAACGTCGAACTTAAGAGGCAGCGTGTTAAGAAGCTTCCTAGGGGACACTTCGGGGAACACACTTAGGAACATAAACAACTTTGATAAGATATATCTTTTTGAGTCTTCTTAGCGCGCTAAGAGGGAGCGTTATCGGGGAACCGGGCCCAGTTCATTGTCACGTTTGTCCATGGTGGTGTTGAAGGGATGAGACAAATGTGAAGGCGAAGTCACACAAACAGTTTTTTAATGAAGGAAATACTGTTTTAAAATAATACTGCCACAAGGGGCATAAACGTAACACTCTACACAAACACCAAATTACATTAACAGCCAACAATGACCAACAGGGAAATTAACTAAAAACAGACTAAATACAAGACGACTTGAGGACTGATTGAAATCATCTGTGACCTGATTAGCAATACTGACGATCTATAGGAAGATGAGAACATGTGATATGATCAACTGACTGGAATACCGGGAACACAAGAGGAATAAAATGCACACAGGGTAGAAACCTAAACTAGAACACAGGGGGGAGCAACTCAAAATGAACACAATACATGGAACATAAACACATATGTACAAGAACCTTAGGGGGGATAGTGACATCCATAAAGATTTGAAAAAATATATTTTATGAAACTATAACCAACAAAAAGCTCCCCTTTATTTCAATAACTCAATCAAAATCATCCTCAGTTCTGGATATGCAGAGGGGACTCAAAACTACAATGGTTTAAAGTTACCAGTCAATCATCAAAGAGATTTAAAAGATAGTTCATTAATTGCTGTTCCTGCAACAGTGATTTCTTTGCAGTATATAATTCCTCCCATTGAGTCTATTTGTGGGAGTGGGTGTATTGTATGGGTTTGGATAAGTTATTGAAGGTGTGATTTTCATAACAATGGTGTATTGTCTCATTTCCCATTAAGCATTGTGTTTGTAATGCTGTACTTTGGGATATTCTCTGGAAATCTGGATAGAACCTCCACTTATTTTAAAACAGTGCATAAGAGCGAGGGCGTTTGTAATCAGAGTGCATGTGAAATTTGACAAGTAATGTCTCAATTTCTACTCCCAAACGTTTATGCTTCAATTTATTCTTGTTAAGGTGTGAATTTCTCAGCCATTTAAGTGAACCTATTTCCTCTTTTTAATTTGGCTACCATGGACATGGTTAGAGACTATGTTTTGACAGTGGTTTTTCCTATGTGCTCTTCAACGGTATTTAATGTCACCACAGATGCAGCCAAATTCATTGATGTTAAAATAAATAAATAAAATGTTTTTTTTACATTACATTACATTATAAGTGTGCTGATGTTACATCATTTGATTTTTTTGTTTTATCCAAAAATCTTCACAGGTTCTGTTTCAAATTCACGCTACATTCGCCTTAGAATAAAATTGATGTATGTTTTATCACCAGATAACACATCTTTAACAAACCAAAACCTACTCTGTATTGATGAGATGGATTCTATTACAGATAAAACCAAGGAAAGATGCATGAAGATATAAACTCTAAAAAGCCAAGTGGCATACAATAAATGTGAAGGTTTTTTGTGAACAAATGTTGTATTTAGATGAAAACTAATACAATCAATGAAAAACATTTGCAAAATAACTGTCACGACTCCTAGGGACTATTTGTGGGAGTCGTGGCATGATATTGAACTGTTTGGGGTTTATTGTGTGTTCTGTTTTTTTGATGTGTTCTATATGCCAGTGCTATGCATTGTGGGTTTTAAGTTGGTGGCAGCTTCCTCCTGTTCACAGCAGGGGTGTCAAACCAGATCCACAAAGGGCCTAGTGTCTGCAGGTTTTTGCTTTTACCTTGTACCTGAATGACTGAATGTCACTAATTAGTTAGGATCTCGCCTCACCTGGCAGTCTACGTCTATATTGGGCTCTAATTGAAAGGAAAGACCAAAAACCTGCATGCACTCGGCCCTCCGTGGAACTGGTTTGACACCTGTGACCTAGAGCATTAGTCTGTGCTGACTAGGTAACCTCAGGCAGGTGTGTTCAATTTATGATTACATGCAGCTCGTAATCTCAGGCACTACACTGCAAAAAATGTCACTACAAAAATAAGTGAAAAAATGTGAATACAAGCTATTTCTTGCTCATAATAAGTAAAATAATCTGCCAATGGAACAAGACAAATTTCACAAGTTTTATTATCTAATACACATGCTGTATAGCTTGTTAAGTAAATATGTCATATTTTATGTTTTTTTTACTTGAATACAAGATAAATATACTTTTTGCCAATGGAACAATATTTTTAAGACATGATTTTTGCAGTGTATGATCGGGTGAATAGAAGGAAGGCGCAATTCATTGTTACTTTGTCACCGTGGGTTATTGACGTCCAGGTTAAGGTAGAGCTAGTATGTAAGTAGTATGCAGTTAGTTTGTACGGCTTGAGACTAGGCGTACACTATATATATAAATAGGCTTTATGTGTCTATGCTGCCAAGAGCATAGTATCCTATATATTTGTTGTGTACACCTGTAGGTCTTCTTTAGTAGAGTATTCTGCGTACGTTCTGTATGGGATCATGTCTCTGATTGCTTAGAATCTGCCAAGTATATGGTTGTTGTCACCTGCCACTACTGCATTATTTGTGTACTTTCTGGATTATTCACAAGTAAACTATAAACAACCATCTACCTGCATGGGTCTCCTTCTCTCTCTCTACACACTCCACCTATAACTGTGACACTCAACAATGGTTTATAAACTTGCAGTGTGAACATGTTGTATAATGGCAGCTATTATGTTTTTGAAAGTTGTGCCTTTGAGCCAAAAAGTATACATGTTGAGTTGTGTCTACTGGGTCATCCAATTGTGTACTAAATCTGAGATTTTGGGGGGGTCCGCATGACGTAGTGCAGGGGTATTCAACTCTGGACCTCGAAGACAGATCCACTCCACTTTTTCATTGCAACACTTCAATCTGAGAATTATTTAGACCTGGGACACCAGGTGAGTCCAATTAATGTTGAGGTAGAACAGAAAACCAGCAGGTTCCGGACCCCATAGGGTTAGAGTTGAATACCCCTGACGTAGTGGGTCAAGTTGCTTCATTGCAGGACAGTCTACACAAAAATAGTCAGTGGTTCAATCCTGATTATGCCATCTCTGACTTTGCAGCATGAGGCAGCGCAAATTGGATTATCTACCTTGCAACGTTGCTCTCCAGTGACTCATTGTGTGTCAATCGGGTGCCTGTAAATTCAATTGTGGAAGGGTGAGTGTAATCATCATGTTCACGAGCTGACTAAAGTGACTTGTCAATGACTAGAGTTCAACGCCTTGCGCCCCTCCCCATGCTGCATCTGTCCCAGGATTTGCGGAGCTGCAGACAAGGCAGGGTCAGTGAGATTTGGACAAGACCAACTGGGAGTGGAGAAAGAAATATAAAAAGATTGAGATTTTCATGTGACTGGTATGAAGTGTTTTTGTGCAATTACTCAAAATGAGTATCTGTAGATCATCTACACATATTTAAACTATAACAACCCATTAAAAAGTGTAGTGAATACTTGCTAAGGTTAAGTTTAGGGTTTTGTTTAGAATTAGAGTTAGCTTAAGAGTAAAGGAAAAGGTTAAGTTCAGAAATGGGGTTTAGGTTAGGGTTAGGTTTAGTAGATGGTTAATTAAATCATTACTGATAGTCTTTAGACCGTTATTGATAGTGTTTAGATTGTTTTTTAATAGTTTGTAAATCATTTACACATAGACTATACAAATAAAGTGTTACCAATTTTTTACATCCAGATTGGAGCATATCATCAGAAGTTGTTGTGTTTCAATGCGTAGTTTGTAATATTGGCATACATCTTCCATAAAATGGTACTCTCAATTTCATCTGGCTCTGGGGAGCAAGATAGAGCCTATCATTCAAAGTGCTTCTTTAAGACATAACATTAATAGACAAAGTGAAGAAAGTAATTAATGTGAAGCGTAGGATAGCGCTGAGACAGCGGCACATAAACAGACATCTCGCCATCTGTCCCATAACTGATATGAGACAAGCGTCTGGGACAACTCTGGCCACAGGCCACGCATCTCAATCAAAGTACTTTATACTGTCACGGCCATCTCAAGTAATCTGTCTCTACAGTTTGTCATCTTCTTGGTGATAGACCAGACTAAGACTGCCTCAGGTCACAGCTCCTAAGATGGAGTTTAACTTGAAACTCAAGGGCAGCTCCATCTTTGCTCTCATATCCTCCCCTCATTCAAAGTTCCCTCTATTTCTACTCTGCAAATATATTACTTCAATGCTACTGCAATCAATTTCCCATGTATGATTTGATGGAATAGGATATTTGATCTGTTAAAGCAGATAAGAATACATATGCAAGTTGTTTATACCGTGGTTTCAGATTTTGTTATTTGCAAGTCAGTCTACAAACTCAAAGGATGATAACAGACATTTGCAGAATATATTCATTCACAAGTGGCAAATTGTCTTAGTGTAATATATGGCCATTTAAATGACCTATGTCTAAAATCAAAAATGCTGCCAACTTCATCCAGTTTCTAGTAGTAGCCAGTCATTCTCTTACGGTGGGGTGTTCCATTCTATAGATATGGTGGTCATTGGCAAGACAAGTGATTTTAATAGTTTATGCAGTACTTTTACTATGCTTACAAGTAGAATTTACAGCTGAGTTCCACCATTGAAAACATGGCTCTTTGAGACGCTTTTGCATATGTATCACTGCCATCTGATGTGGGACAATGAACTTGGCTCCAAAAGACAGATAGAAAATGAAGAGATGTGGCAGACAAAATAAATTATTTATTCATTTTGGATATCCACTAATTTCTACAAATAAACTGGAATCAAAATGGATGATTTGCTCTCACACTGCCCTATCTGCAAATTCACCTCAATCACCTGGTGGAACGAGGAGCGTTATGCAGGGTAATCATGTCTGTAGCATGGCTTTCAACCATGGAATCAGTAGACACGGATACTCCTCCATGCTACAGCTGTCTCCTGCATAAATATTAAGACAGCCTTGGGCGTTAGCCTCTGCCGCTCCATTGTCCAGCTTGATTAGGTTAATGCTATTCACTGTAATCAATGTGTTGGAGACTGTTTCTCACCCACTTTGGAATAGCTGGCAGGCAGTGATTACTCAGACGGCAGTTAAACATATATTTTTTTCAATTCTGAAAATGCTAGTTTGGGGAACTAGTGGTGTGATTCTGAAGTAGATCCAATGGATTGGAATGAAAAAGCCTGTGCTGTTGAACCTGCTGGCACAGTCTGTGAAATAACCAGAATAGGTGGGGAAACAAGATTACTGCAACAGTCAAGTTACAGTACAGACAAGGTATCTGAAATGTTTTTTTAATGGTAGTCTCAGGGTTGCAAAAGTGTCGAGTTTGTTATAGGAGAAAAAAAGTTACTTTCAAACTGTGTGCCCTTTTTACAAATCTGTGATTTAACCTAGTCCAGTTGTAAAGTTGTCTGTATCCGTTTCAGGCTGTTGAGTGAATCACCAGTGAAGCTCAGTGAAGATTTACATTTGTCAGGTACACCCTTTCCTTTGTTATCCTCTGTAAATAATAATGAAATAGCAATCGGGCTCAGGGAAACGGCATTCTAATGGTGGAAAAACACCATTGATTTATGCGTCCTGCAGCCAAGTAACAGATGCTGAGAGTGTTTTGAGTCAATAAAATGGCAGACGCAGAGCATTATCTCATCAGAGGGTCATCAGAGGATCTTGTCTCTAATATAACTCTTTACCCAGGCGAGCGGCTGCATAAATATATTACATGAAAGACGCTGCTGAGTGCATGTAGAGGAGGTTCTGGTTGTTGTTGAGCATAACAGGCTCTTTACATGAAAGCTGTTGTGTTTACTCCATTTGCTGGATTGTGTTACCATGCCGTTAATTGCCGTGTCTCTGGGAAGCTGCCTGGTGTGGGTGTTTAATTGGTAGATTGACTGGCAGGGGTACACTCCCTTCTGTGGTTGCTGGAGTGGGTGGATACCCATGCTGTCAACTATCTATTTGGTGCATTTGCAGACAGACTTCATGAGGCCCTTACTGCCAAACATGGGCAGTATAGAGAGTGATTTAGGCCTGTCAGTGTCTTCTTCCTTGAGGACAAATATGCTCTTAAGGTGTCTTATTATCAGCGGACGGTCAAGGAACATCAAACATAGATGGTACATTTGTTTGGCTAATGTTTATCCACACGGGCCATGAACTTACAATTAAAACAGTTTAGCTTGAAAAGTCTATAATGGATGTACTGCACAGACTATTCAGTCAACAGACATCCTTGAAATGAAAGAACCAGATAGAAAATAGGAGGAACTTTTCAAAACACAATTTGACTTATTCAGCAGCCTCTATCAATAAAGTGCTCTGGCAGGTCAAAATGGAGAACTACACACATTGTGTGAAAGGCGGAGTAGGGGACTGGCTGGCGTGAATGGTCCTGCACCCCTCCCCCATCCCCCCACGGTCCCTGCTGAGGTTTACAGCACAATCCCTTTGAAGTCCCGAGTACACTACGTTTCATATGAGGACATTCAATCTTCCTCGCCCTCTGACTCGTTTGATTCAGTTACGCCACACGCCCTCGTATCAAACATGTGGGCACGGTGCAGAAGCATTGCTCTGCCACAGCCCTGATCAAATTCCTTCAAAAGTGTAATTTCCGCAAACTGTCAATGGAAGGCAATATATCATGGTAATTGTTGAATATTATAGTCAGGTTTTGAAGGTAATAGAAAGGTGGGCAACATTTTCACGCCAGTCATCGCAGAAAAGGGAAATAAGGAGAGAGAAAAAGCTGTGATGAAAAATTCAGTATGTGAGAATGCTTTTTAGGAATGGCTGCCAGGTGAAATGAAAAAGCCAACTATGTGTCTTGCAATTATGACTAGTAATAACCCATCTGTCTGCTGCCTGGAGGAGAACATGAGAGTCAGCCCATCTACTGCATAGATGGAAGGTCCAAATGTTTTATTTAAATGCATATCACAGCTCACTTTGCTCTAGTATAGTGCTGGCATGTCAACCCTGTTTTATGTTGGGCACACAGTAAGATGAAGCCTAAAGTAAATACATCTTTTGCCCAATTACACCTTTGATCCAAGCACAGACTAAACACTCAGATTCCAAATATACATCGTAGAACCTTTGATTTGTGAGTAAACACCAGAATATCAACCTCTCATGTATTCCAAATCAAACCTTTGATTTACTGGTTATACACCGGAGTTCCAAACCTTCCAGATTTCAAACACCACCTTTGATCTAAAAGTGAATAGCTGGAACAACAGGTGTTTGAAATAAAAACACTGAGCAGAGTCTCAAAGAGGCAACAGGTGATCCCACCTGTAATCAGTGTTTAATTGGAGTATTCCCCTTAGCCCCTCCCACATATCCTCACTTCCCCTCCTCCATAGAGCTCCTATCAATGCAGGGCCGGCTCTGGCATTTCTGGCGCCCCAGGGGAGATTTCAGGATACTCTCCCATTTCAACAGGTCCGTCTTTGATAGCTGCTGTGAATTTTAGGCATTGCTTTTGTTTGTAACCAAACACCACACATAGTGTGGGTAAACATTATCTCATATGAAATTTTTTAAATATCAAGAAATAGGTATTATAGCTTTATAAGCATGTTTCTGAATGAGGAACATGGTTCTCACCAGTGAAATTCTACACCCCTATTCCCTGACTTAAAGGTACAATATGTAATATCAATCAAAACAATAACAAAATACATACTTTGCATTGAAAGAAAACATCACTATACATATATTTTATATATTTCTTAGTTGTGTACTTACATTATCCTAAATGTTTCCACCAACTTTCAAATCCAGAGAAATTTGTAATTTAATTTGAAGACACGGGACGTTTCTTTTTGTCGCCCGTCAATGACGTCATATAATATAGTTGCTCTAAGTTCCAGGGAGCCGCCAAACATAACA
>JACXGM010000903.1:7107-38890 GCA_016801145.1 Umbra pygmaea
AGAGAGAGAGAGAGAGAGAGAGAGAGAGAGAGAGAGAGAGAGAGAGAGAGAGAGAGAGAGAGAGAGAGAGAGGGGGAGGTGGTTTAAAGGGACAATTGTAACTGTAAGACAAGAGATTATAGTACAGCCACATTCTAGAATTCTATAAGGGTCTTAAGGTTTAAAATGATTTTGAAATAGGTCTGCTATTCATTTTAGTTTCTCTTCCGTTTGATATTATGATTGAGTTTGAACCAATCAACCTTCTTCATTAATTATCCAGCTGCATGCTCTTCTCAATGTATTAGTCAAAATCATGGGAGGTTTTGTATTACGCAGTTTACAACGTGTGTCTCATTTAAAAGATATATTTTGGCCAGTTATTCCAATTTGAAAGGCAGATTTTGGTAATTTTCACATTTGGTCTTTTTTTACATGCGTAAGTCCTGCCAGGAAACACTCAGCATGTAGCCTATTTGTGCAAATAAATATGCACTGTGAACACATGTATTTGTTCTCCATTTATGTCCATTAAGTACAGTAGCATTACTAGGAGCCAAATACCATTTTGTTCTGTAATGTTTATTTACCTTTGTCTCTTTACCAAGGTTAACTTGGTTTTATATTACCCTAAATTGGTAATTTTAGAGACAGTGCACACTTTTTCCGAAATATACATCTCAATTGAAAGACACTGTTCTTTGCAATAAATAAGGACTATTAAACATTAATTATATTAAATATTAATTTCATTCAATCAAATTACTTGGCCTGGCTACATTATATTTTGTCTTTTTTCCAGGGCACAACATATGGACATGTATCTATGGGGCTATCATGCAAGGTTCACTGCAGAATTTTTTCCTTTTTCTTTTAATTTTTTCTCCCTCCCAATTCCCCCTAATCCTGTCCGTTGACACCAGCTCTGCAACTCCTTGGCCAGATCTGTGGGATGGCGAGTGGCGTGCATACGGTTCATCCAACCACGTTGTCCAAAAAAGAAGCCGTCAATGGCTGCAACCACATTTTTGAGATTGCAGGTTGTGAATATTGCTCAAGTGATGACTCAAGTGTAATCAAAATTTGCAGTGTCTCAAAAATGCAGGGGTCTAATTTAAATTGTTACTGTTATTTGATGTGTATGATCAGTTGATTTGATGAAAGAGATCCTTACTATAAATTAATGCAAGTAATGTTATTCTTTAGTTTTATGATAACATTGATTCCACATGTGCTTGTCTTTGCACCTGTTCACATTTTATTTTTATTCTTCCTCATTTTCCTTCCCTCACAATCTGCAACTCCTTGGACAGGTCTGTGGGATGGCAAGGGGCGCGGAACATGGTTCACCCAACCACATGTCGCCCAGCCGCCGATTCTTTTCACACTGCTCATCAAACACAGAAGCCTTTAGTCACATAATGAAGTGATGATTATGTTCACCAGCTATACTTCCATGATTGAATTTACAGGCACCCAATATGCCCACAAGGAGTCACTATAAATAGATAATCTGATTTATCTAACCCAAATCCCGGGCACCGTTATGCCAATTTGTGCTTCCTCGTGCAGGAGGTCTGGGTAAAGTCAGAGAACCCGAAGTCAGGTCACATGATCACTTGTGTTGTCATCAACATGTTGTAATTCTGTTTCACATCTCGTCACATTTACTTCACATGAGTTCCAAGTTTCACATGTTCATAGATGTTTTATCATGTATGCACATGGTTTCACATGCGCTTACTGCAGGGTATCACATGTTAATATGAGCATATTTCACATGATCACACGATCACATGACATTCTCATGTGTTAGCATGTGCACACATATGCAACACATGTTATTCACATGTGCAGTTGTGAAACCTATGTTTTTTTACATAAGGGATGGGATGACTAAGTGATGGGAATGAGAGCCAAGGTGAGAGGTCAATTAATTTTCACCTCCGGGTGACCTCTCAATTTCACAAAAATCTTTAACATATTAAATTAAACATCTAGCTAATATGTTGGTTTTAATGAATGGCATTGTACATTTAATATTTAAAACAGAGTAGCTACCAATATGATTGAATAGCCTAATCCTGTTACAGTCTTTGTTTCAGTTTTTATTTTTATTTTGCATAGGACATTATGCAACAGGACATTAGGACCCAGAAGCTGACAGATGTGAAGATGGAAATAGAGAGTATTGGCACACTGAGTCAGCCGAACCAGCTCTCAAGCCCACATCGCCAAGGGGCATGTGTGTTTCTGAGTTGTGAGTTTAGACAACTATACCTAACTCCAGCACACGACAGGCTTCCTTTAACCAGCTAGCAGCAAACTGCTAACAGTTTGTGAGCTGTTATAACACATTAAATCAGGATTATAGATGTGTGGTAAACTGTTACATCTGCTGAATTAAAATGTTCTGAGCTGTAAAGGAATTACCTATATATATTTTTTATCAGCAACAGTCTTAAGATGTTTGTTTGCAGCACTAAGCTTAACATCTCAGTCTAGGTTACAGCCTTGACTGTGCAGTCAACTGACAAACAGCTGAGTTGTGGCGAGATGACTGTAAATACAATTGGATATGTCCAGAATTAGAAAATGGAGAAAAACAACCTAGCCACATTGTTGTTTTCACAAACTCCAAACCTGTTTCAGAATTAGGAAATATTGCTGTGTTAGCAGAACAACTTAAAAGGCATTTATTTTACACTGGTTTGTGTTTTCCAATGGTTTTTTTGTAATTTCATTTTTAAACAACGCAAAATATATTTTTATGGTGTATCAGGAAATGGTAGGGTTAGAAGACCAAATAGTTTTGCATCACCTTTTCATTTTTGCCATGAAAATAATATTGCAATACTGGTATTTCCACATCCCTAATGGAAATGGCCCCCTTCATTCGAGAAAGTAATATGAAATGACTGTGTAACAGTTTTGTTCTCTCCCATGGTTTATTGCCTTTCTACTTTCACATCAAGGCCGGGTTTGTGACTTGTACACTCAGGAGAAATTAGGGTCAATCAAGGTCAGTGCACCTGCAGTTTTTTTTATAAATGAGGTCTTTCATTTCTACAGTGGTGAAGGATCCTCTATTTTAACACATCAGTTAATGCAAATCTTATCACAGCACCTCCAATTAAACCTGTTAGCTACATACAAAAGATCATTGCTGGTAAAAAAATGTTTGGGTACCTTCATAACTTTGTGCAAACAGTCTTACTGGAAGAAAATCACATAGAAACAAAAAGTGCTCTGCCGAATAGGCTTAAAGGGAGCACATTTACAATAATTTGTCATTTGAGTATGTTCCTAAATTGCTTTAATTTATTATTTGACTGTATCTATCATCAGACAGCTTTCTCACTCAGGTAGAGCACGGTCAATCCAGAGCAAGTGCAAGTGCTCCTTATAGGCCTATTTGGTTATATGGTTCTGTCCACACTAACAAGCTACATAGAACTGTGAAATAACCAGTATTTGCATGAAGAACAAATGTAATTTCATGCGTAAAACACAAGACATGGAAATCCCAATTGCTTTCGGTACACAACATATATCATATGTATGAGAAACATCAGTTGGTTTCAAGCTTATCTTTTTCTGAGAGTGTTAAAACTGTCAAAAAAGGCAGAGATCTTTTAAATTCACACTTCAGTAGTTTCTTAACACAATTTACCATTGTGCTATCAATTATATATTCTTAATCTGATATCCTTCCCTGATTGGGAATATGTAATTTATAGAGCGTTGGTATGTTGTGTTAAGAAACTGTTAAGCGTGAAATGTTGTGTGTTCTCGGTGTGAAGCGACATTCGTTTTTCATGCAGATATTGGATATTTCACACTCATTAGTGTTGACAGGACCATGTAACTTTGCATTCCTGCTCTCTGAGTGAGAAAGCTGCCTGATGAAAGAGACAGTCGAAAAATTATATTAATCTATTTAAGATCATAGACAAATTCAAGATGTGTACCTCTTTGCAATTGTTCGTTAACAAGAATCCTAGAGCTTTTTCTTTTAATAATCAAATGCAGTACTGTAAAACCCTGGTTTCTATATGAATACTAGTTGTGTTGCCAGTTTGAATCCTTTTAAATTAAGTGTTGATTCCCATCACATCAGAATGTAGATTTATTGTCCTTTTCTTGCTTTCCATGTAGGAGGTAATCCATGACAAAATATCCAGAGGAAATGTTTTCATCTAAACATTTCAAGCACACTGGTGTTTATATTCTGCTGTCTGTATGTTTGATTAGTATTTTTAAAACAATGACAGTGCAAAACCAAAATATATATCCATCATTTTGGAAGACAAGAAGCACTCCACACACTAAATAGGCCTCTCAGCACTCACACTAATAATCCAACGCTTTCACTCACAAACCCAAAACTACGAGAAACACAGAGCTCACACATCAACGGAGAGACAGCAAGACACATACAGAATGGCGTATTATATATAGCAGAATGGCATGATGGGATATCTGTTGATGACCAGAACCAGGTGAACAGGATTTCAGAAGGGAGGCGTCATTGATATGTGGTAGTGGTGGAACGGTACACAGAAGTCATGGTTGATTTCTTACCTCGGTTCAGACATAACGGTTCAGTACGAGTTCGGTACAATGGAGGGAAAAGCTAAACAAAACTGCAGAATGCAATTTTTTTATTGTGCATGTCTAAAGCGGTACCATATAGTGTCATACAGTTTCTTCCCTGAGCTAGCACATCTGGGTGATTGCGTCGGACATCCGTTAGCATGTTATATGTATTTCCACTCACATACCAAACAACTGCTAAACAACGCTGACACAGTCCTCATCGCCTGTACTACTGTAACCGATATATACAATCTATGACTGTAACTGACTGGGAAACCAAAGTTTTCTCAAACTTGCAATCTTAGAGGTTGGCGGGTCCTCTAACTCTTGTGGGTCGCCACCACTCACCATACTCATTGTTAGTGCTGCTATCTCTGACTCACTCACCAGACCTTCGCCCTGACAAAAAACTGCATACATAGGTGGAGTTCAGATTAGACACAGTGAACAGAAGCAAACACACACAGAACAGGATCACAGAACAGAGAATACAGAAAGCTATATACACTTAAACTGGGAGACGTAACATGAGTAATGTGCAGAAGATACAAAAAAGTTGAAAAAGCAGTAAATAAACTGGCACACGAAAGGTAATGCTGCTACTACTACTTGTTTTGTTTTACTAAATTAAATCACAGTTTTCATGACAAACCACACATACATCTGGTGAGTATTTTTAAGTGTAAATTGATTCAATGTTTCTGGAAATACTTCAACTTCTTCTTTACTTTTATTTAAGAATGTCATGGAGTAACCATGGTAACAACAGCTTGCATTTTCGAGAAACTGTAATGTGATTGCGTTGCAGCAGTGATGTATGATGCAATACACACCTGTTTGTCAATTAATAAAAGCTATTTTTTTGGAAAACAAACTCATTTATGATGATGTCACAGATCTTACAGCAATCATAGGTTTACTCCTCCATGTAATATTGCATTTTTATTTTCCAACTAGTAAAACATCTAAAAAATGAACTATGTTCTTATTTTCATAAGATTATAGGACAAGTATTTGTCTAGCCAGCTACAGCTACTTTAACAATTTCCAAACAATTATGTTTTTCAAACCTACAGGCCTGAAGCATTAAGCTGGTAGCTAACCTGCTGTATTGGCAAGGCACATTTTCATTTTATTACTTAATGACAATGTCTAAGTGCCCAATGCTTTTTACTCTAGAAGAGACAAGCTGGTAGTGTCACATTAGTGTGTAATGGTGGTGATGGGGAGACCAAACAGTAATACAGTTTGTGGATTTTTTTTTTGCGGTTCCAGATTTGTATACAACATGACTGTAATATCTATGCATATAGGCACAACATCTATGAATACACTACTGTATGTAAAACAGCATGAAAAACAAGCAGGTTAGGTTCTCCAGCCAGTGCCCCTGACGAAAGCGCTGGCGTAGATCTGGAGTTTGTCCCCGGGCGCTGTAAATGGCTGCCCACTGCTCCCTTGAGGGATGGGTTAAATGTAGAGAATGAATTTCACTATATGTATGTGTATGTGACAAATAAAGTACCTCTACCTTTACTGTGCTCTTTACTGCGACACATAATGTGTTACTAAACTATAGGCTACATGCATAAATAGTGTAAGTGCATATTCATAGCACAGTCTACTTACAATGCTCATACGTAATGAAGACACAAAGTAGAGTGAGTCCATTAAGGAACAAGTCCAGGAAGAAACACACGAAAATCAAATATCCACAATTAGCAGAAGAACACACGTAACATTAATCAATGCCCGACATTTCCCCCTTGTCTGACCAGCGTTTTTATAGAGATAACTACCTAACTAATGGAACACAGCTGAACATAATTAATAATCAGATCTATCAATACCAGCCTAGCCTAACTAAATCCTAGCACTGGCCAAATAAGAGAGAGAACACAATATGACACAAAATGACAATGCAAAGCATTGGTCACCAGTATGATGATCTCTGCCCATTGTATATGCCAGACGACACGCCCCCAAACAGCACTCACAGTCAGCCCCCCCCAAAGCACTAACCCATGTGGAGGTTCCGCTGGAGGTCTTTGCTGGCCAGGCAGCCACCCCAGGATGGCAACTCATGAAATTCACGGTTCCGCCTGGTTATAGATGTGTCTCCATTACCCTTCTGAATTCTGGAACTCAAACCTTTCGCTTTTTTTTTAAGGCTGACAGCCTCGTCTGGAAGCTCGTGCCAGCAGCCCGGTTGGGCGGTCTTTAAAATACCCTGGTCCAGGATTGGTTGCATACAGTGATGTCACATGTTTTCCTTTTACTCTGGGCGGCCATTGCTTGCAGCGGGACTTTTAAGGACTTACGAATATATTTCAAAATCAAACTTGGGATCGGGATTTAAAAAGTATTTAAAACCATAATAAGAATAATTGTGGATGAAGTTGGAAAACCCACAGCTTTTTCACATCTTCAAGTTCGTATATGGTAGCTTGGTCTGTACACTAGCTGTTGAAGATGCAGACCAAGAATGGCTAACTGAAACCATATGTGAACTGATTCAACTGAAAATAATGAAATGGAATCATCAAACCTGGTACAGTAATGCATTAAATTAAAACACATTTACTGTTTAGCCACGTTATGGGTAACCTGTCGCACCTGCACCCACGCCTAGGCGCTGTCAGCGCTCAGCCTCACCGGAATACTGACTCTAACTCTAGCCTTCTCTATGTTACCCACACAGGTGCTAACGGTTTTCTAATCACCAGCTATTCCACTAGGGATATAAGCTTGTTTGTTGGTTAGTTGTTTGTCAGTAATTGATTTGCTGTCATCGCTTGTACTGGCGACATAACCTTTGTTCTTCTCATTTTGAGCTTCGAGTCATTAAAAGAAGCTTTCGCACTTGCACCCGCACCCGCATCTGTCTCCTCTCGTAATCTTTGACACAACCACTAGGTTGTGTTTTATTTGTTTACATAAATGAATTAGCTAGCAAATGTTTTAGCTAGCAAATTTAATCCTACTGTTGTCAATTGTAAAATGCACCCAGCACCTTGTTGTTTTTCCATATTCGTATAGATATCCTGCTTGTAGTGGCAATGACTTGTTTATATTGGTGCAGTCATGGTCATGTTCTTGTTAACATATAGTTGAAATTAGCCTACATAATTGGAGCTGCACTAAGCTTACACCTTGCAGTCCACATCGAGATATATCTGTGGCTTTTATTTTCATAACTATATACACACCAAGCTACATACATTACATTAAACAATTGTCAAATCAAGGCATTTATACTTTTCAGATGTCATTCCTTAACCTTCTGTCTCAGAAGCAGCTACAGCCATCTCGGATACACCTCTACGTTGAAGACCCCACGTACGTTCCTGGCAGGCTCCTGCCCAGAAAGCAGTGGACAATCCTCAACCATCTGAGTACAGGTGTGGGATGCTTCGGGGCAGCAATGACGAAGTGGGGCATTGTGGATAGTATCCGGTGTGAGTACGGAGACCCACTAAAAACTGTGGAACACATTTTAACTAGCTGCCCCATATATCGGCCCCCAAAACGGCGAACGTGGTCTAATTGAGCTTGAGCACAGGACACTGCTTCGGCTTGCCTCAACAGAACTGAAGGTCTAAGGACATACGCAAGAGAGAGAGAAGCAACTAGATGCTTGAATGGTGAAGCCACAGGTCAGTGCCTCAGACACTCAGGGTCCATAAACACTCCTGCTTCCTCTGAGCTGCCAAGTGTCCATCCTTTTGTGGTAAACCTATATTATATTTCACCAATGTACAGTAGTCAGTGTATGCATAGGCTGTACTGATCCCCTGTGGAAAACCCCCAAAATTTCCACTTGGATAATCCATAACATTAAGGAGACGGTCTAGATTCTGTCATATATATATATATATATATATAGATATACATATATATATAATTATTATTATTGGTACCCAATACCTGTACAGCCGTTCAGTGATCAGGAAAGCCAACCTGATCACAGAAGACAGCTCTCACCCCCTCCATCACTCCTTCCAGTTGTTACCATCAGGCAGGCGTTTTAAAGTACCACTGGCCTGCAAAAACACCTACAAGAAATCCTTTATCCCTTCTGGAACAGCATAACATGAATATTATAGTCACTGATACATCAGTACCCCATGTATTGTTTTTATATGTCTGTGTGAATGTCTCTTTGTGACCGGAGCCTTGTTCAAAGAAAACAAGGTTTCTGCAACCTATGTGTAACAGACGATAAAGTGTTATCTTATCTTTATCTTTATCCACAGCTTTGGATTAACAACTATATTTTGTAGATGCCATAGTTAAGGTCACAATCTTCAACTTTCTTTGGGTTCAGACCCTTTAGAGGCTAGACTGGTTGTTCCACATGGCAACAGTGGTGAAGAAATTATGGAAGGGTCAGTACAATCTCAGGACGATGAAGAAATGCAGCCCTTTCCAGAGGGCTCTCACGGTGTACTAGGAAGGGTCCATCTAGAGTGTACTGACAGGCTAGATCACAGCCTAGTTTGACAACTGAAAGGTGACCAACAGTATAGTTCTGCATTGCAGAGGGTGATAAGTTCAGCAGAAAGTGCCCTCCGGGCCTAACTGCCACTCGTTAAAAACAACTACAACACCAGGGCCCATATTCATAAAGATTCTAAGAATCCTCTTAGAAAACTCCTGATTTAGGTTAAAAACCTTTACGTAGGAGTCTTTAGCTTAAGAGCGATTCCAGACCGATCTAAGAGCAACTCTGAGCAAGTAAAAGACAAAAACTGTCATCTTACTGAAGAGGGGGGGCTGACCCTGTTGCTATGTATGACACAATCTTTTAAAGACTGTGATTGGTTGGTTGTCCAAGAAGGAAAAAACAGAGCGATTTTAAGTAGTCCGTGAAACTGCCACAGATTTAGAAGTTAAGGATCTGTGGCAGTTTCACAGAATTTTCTGCCATTCCGTAAAACTGCCACGGAGTTTGAAGTTATGTTTCCGTGGTAGTATCACAGATTTATGGGAGATCACGTTGAATAATTTGGATGTGGGTTCCATCAATTACTCCAACAACACCAGGGAAGGCTGCTATATTCATAAATGCAGTTTTTTGTGCCTGCAAGGTGGGAATGTCCAGTGGAAAGGAAATGAACCCAAATCATCACTGCTGCATTGTAGCATTTTCCCAGTTGCCGAATATCTTAATGTAGTGATTACTTTAATTTCTGACACTATGGCATTTCTGCGCGGTGTCTGAGATGTTAGCGTGTCTCTAATAAGATCGGTCACAAACATGATCCCTGCACGATCTAATCTATAGCGTCTTATTGACTCACTGTCATCCATTGTCTGCAACACATTTCTCCTCCCTCTTTGTAATTTCGCCGGTTTCTCCTCTACTGAAGGAACTCTTAAGCCTCTTAAAAGTCCTCGTCTGTACTCCTACCAATTTTGACCTTAAAACCTCTTTTAAGAGTTAAGATGCATTCTGAATTACTTTTTCTTTACTAGGATTTTTTATTTAATTTTAAGTGTAAACGCCCACATTTCTAAGAATTTTCTTCGAATTTTCTCACTAGGAGCTACTCTTTGCATTAAGATTTTTTATGAATACGGGCCCAGGTGTCACAAGAAGGCAAGGGAGATCCGCAGTGATGCCAGCTCCCAAGCCATGGCTTGTTCCAAACATTCATACTTCATGGACATCCCCACTCTAACAACTCTGCCTACATTAACACTACGGACAAACCAATTGAACCTAGTATCAAATGTTCTGTAATGTTTACATGTACAGTCCTGTATTTACTATACTACATTTAAATTTTTAATGTCAAACTGTTTCTAATTTACATTGGGTTTGGCACTTTTTTACTTACTACTAACTGCATTGCTTGGAACCATGAAATAACATTTTCACTGTACATCCACTTGTGTTTCTATGCACATGTCAAACACACTAGTTTGGGGAGGTGCAGGTTGCTGTCAAAACAGGTAATTGGGGGTAACTGCTTTGCTTCTGCGGCAGAACTACACATTTTTCACTAGAGATAACCCTTTTAGCTAACGTTCAGATCATCTACCCTCTAGTCTACCTACGTACCCTGGGTTTTTTCTTTGCAGATGGACCATGTTGATAGTGTGCGACAGGCAGACTACATACAGGTGTTCAGGGAGAAACAAGCAGGACTGCAGGTCTGTTTTTTTCCTTCCCCACTTCTGGGTATACTGCAAAAACAAACAGCAGATAAATATTATTATAAAGGAGGTAGCAGCAGACACAGTTTCTCTCCTCTCTTCTCACATTCTCCACCCTCAGCTTTAATCTGAGCTCTGCAGGTTTGCACTGGACAATGCAATGCAGTACCATGAAGATACTTTCCTTCCAGCAAGAAGCCTTATCAGAGCCTAACCAAAAACCACACACCACTGGGGAGAGAGGTAGCTCTTTGTGGCCAGATATCACCACTGGCCCTGATAAGGACATATAGAATATTCTGTTTACTTAAACCCAGGGGTGCATATAAGGAGAATAAGTTGATGATAATAAACCTGGGATAAGAGCTAGTACATGGGTTTGGATAAGAATAAAATTAGAGGAGAAACACCTTATTTCTTGCTGGAGAGTAGCTTCTAAAATTTTCTTTTTAGATTTATGTGAAAGTCAAGTCAAGGAAAGCACACACTCATACATTTCCTAGCAATGCATCCTTAGAATTTTCCTTCTGGCCTATGGGTTAACTAGAATGTGACACTGCTCAGATATTGCCGCTGCCCTAAAATACAAGTGCTCCCAGCTAAGGTGGCACACTTGGATTAGAGAATCGTTGATGCAGCCCTATCTTCCATTCTACGCTTATTCAACCAGGCTGAATATTGAGGATGATACAGGCTTAACAAAGTGGGCTCAAGCCATTTGGATACCAAATGCACACAATCTTTGTACAGGGCTGACTGTGAAACACAAGCGCAAATGTGTAGCTCAAGTTCTGTATAACACTGACTGAATGGGCACAACAAATGGATGAGGAAGACAGAGGATAAAATAATAACGACAGCAGACTAGATAAAAAACAACTATGACAAAAACTGACAAAGAATTAAAGGCAATTAAAGGCAATCAGTCTTCCACTCCTGGCCATAACATATATTGAAACCGTAAGACATGAGGGACCGTTTAAGAGTTTATAATGACTATCAATTTAGAGTCAAGTACACCTCTGGAATGAAGAGACAAATGCAATTTTTTCTTAAATCAACCCCATTCAAATCATCTGGAATGTGATCAAGTGGAAGATGGATGGTCACAAGCCATCACACAAGCTGAGCTGCTTGACTTTTTGCATAATTGGTGGAATAAAGTCACACAAAATGAATGAAAAAGACTGGTGGGATGCCAAAACATATTATTATTATTATACATTTATTACTATTCCACCAAAGTCTATTCCACCAAAGTTAACACATTCATATTGGGTTGTTTGAAAATGAATATTAACTTAATTGTCTTTGCGTTATTCGAGGTCTGTCAACACAATTTTGTTGAAATTTTCTGAAAATAAATGCTCTGGGCCTGGTTTCCCTAAAACATTGCAGGTACGACAGATTAAAGATGCACATAGCATTAAGCTGGTCTTTGCTTACGACGGACTAACACCTGTTTCCCAAACCAGCACTTACACTGTATATCCGAATTCGCTCAGTCAACCAAAAAATTTTGTGGAAACGGCTTGCACTTAAAACTTTTAGTTTAGTAAGCTATGGTTACATGAAGATATTGAGTACACTAGACACAAAATAAATGTGTCACATGACCCTTGTTTGACTGTGAATTTATGTCTGATGAACTTAACTTTTTTAATCATACAACATAACTGATTTATGTTTTCTGAGCATTCAATTGTATGTCATATACACTCAAAAAATGTACATTGTTCCAACAAAATCTAATCAGTTTGAAATTTTAGTTGTAATCGTGTTATATGAACTTGAATTCATTTAGTCAAGACTATGTTGTAGTAACATAAAAGTATTGAGTACAATATTAAGCCACACCTCCAGTAAAATTTCCCAGTATACATTGCCTTGTGTTACCTCTGGTTCAAACCAAATGGTTCAACCCATAATGGTTTAACCCTACAGGCAAAGCACCTTTCCTGTAAAGGTAAAGGGAATTCCCTGTTGGAATCCAGTTTCAGTTATGTCAGCAAGATGGTATTCCTTTGGTATATGGAACAGTCATGACAGTTGCGGGTGCAAAATCATTTTTCATTAAATTATCAGATTATTTGAAAGAATGTATGCATTTGATATAAGTTTAGCAAGGGTGGAATTAATTAGTCAATATCCATACAAAACACTAAAATAATTAAACAATTCCAGCATTTCAACATACAGCAGAGCATGCTGGGAAAAATCACATGAAAAATATTACTGCTTGTCAAATGAACATAAAAACATTGAGTATACATTTTAACTACAAGTTACTAAGTTTAGTGAACTATCAAAATATATGCTAAGTGCACAGTATATGTGTTGTTCATTGGCCTTGAACTAATTAAGCAATGCTTACTCTATATATTTTAGTAGAATAAACTCAAAACTCAAAAATTGTTGACTTAACGTAAAATAATTACATCAACCTCACAAGGGGTGAATGTTTGTGTTAAGTGAACATAAAGTTTTTATGTTGTTTTGACAGTCATGAACATTTGTGTGGACTTAACAATTACATTTTGTGTCATGGGCAGATTGGGGTTTACAGTGTACGTTGCTCTTTATAAAGTGCATCGTAAGTCCCACGTTTGGAATGGAACTAGGCCATGAATGTCTTTGAAATGGTCTAATACACAGGTGATCTCAAACCACCAGGGCTTGATAATGGACATAGTTGCCAAGTGGCCGGGGTGTGCACACGACTCCTTTGTCTTTTCTCATCTGTGGGCCAGGCTTCTGCGAGGGGGAGCTTAGACGATAGGTGATTATCAGGAGACAGCGGGTATCCTCTCCACACCAACCTCCTGACCCCTGTTGTCAACCCCCAAAGCAACGCGGAGCAGCAATATAACCGGGCTCATTGCTTTACGTGCAATGAGGTGGAGCGAACCATTGGGTGGTGGAAACTTAGATTTCGGTGCATCCACAAGTCCTCTGGTGGTCTTAGACTTGACCCGGCCAAATGTTGTGCAGTCATTGTTGTGACTGAAATGCTACACAACATTGTTCTGTGAGCTGGGGCAGCCATAGACGTGGAGGACAATGACGATGAGGATGTAGACCTGGAGCTGAGGAAGGGTCTGTTCGTGACAGACAGTATGAGTACCATGCTGGGTTTCAGACCCGTCAACGGTTGATTTTTTACACTTTTTCTTAATAATGTGTTGTTGTAAATACATTCTTACTCCTCAGTTTACAAATGCACTAATTTTTACCTTTAATCGTTCACTTATTGTAAGTGAACGACATTATGTTTGTATAATTTGTCTGAATACATTTGCCTAACTACAAACTATTTTGTTTATATGCATTTTCTTAATTTTATTACTTTGCGATCACTTCTTACATGTTGAGGGAGACGCTATTTCCCCAAAACAGATCAGTCGCTGTAACGATGGACTAACGAGTGGTCTGAAACACTTAATTTAATTTACCAGTGATGTTACATGGCACTTAAATAACGATGATTTCGGTAAACACACTGATAAAATAAGGAGGCATTTATGTGCATCTTATGATCATCTAAGTGCTTTGGGAAACCAGGGCCCTTAGTGACAATATTTGTATTTTGAATTTAGATTTTTTTGTTATTATGGAATAAAACAAAATGTTAATTTTACACAAACACACATCTATCAATAGTACAAGCAGAGAAAACATTATTTTGCAGTGGTCTCATAACATTTCCCAGAGCCTTATGTCATTGGAATGATGCTACTTTTAGAGTTGGTTCATAACAATGTCCATAGGCAGAAGAAGGAAATTTGATAACATGTCCCGGGAAGCTGAAAACAGAAGGAAATTTGATAACATGTCCCGGGAAGCTGAAAACAGGTGTTGCATTGGTGTGGAATGAAAAACCATTGACACCACGTCGGCATGGAGAGGGAACAGTAACAATAGGTGCTTGGGCAGATCCAGTTTATAATGTGCCTTTTTTTTAGCTTTAATACTGTAATGTTGTAAACTGAGAGGAGGCTTTCCAGTCAACACCTGTAGGCTTGAAACACACATATGAATACACACAGTGGTTCCATTTTTACTTTAATTTAACAACAGCCTTTTCCAGTGCCCAGCTGCTGTTTTCTAAACAGGATATGACTGAGAGCCAAATGGACTGTGTGTGTGTGTGTATTGGTGTGTGTATTTGAATGTGAGCCTTTTGTGCATTTGCATGAAAGAGAAAAAGCTCCAACAAAAGAGAAATTAATTTGATTTATTTTTCCCACATCCTGGAATCAATCACAATACCCATTTTATAAAATTCTGCTTCCATAACTGGTATAAATTCTCCTTGAAAGAAAGAAAGAACTGGTAGCCCTTGTGAGACATGCAGTACACCTGCATATGCTATACATGTGTGTCATTTTTAGTGAGATTAACCATCATAACAATGTATTAATCCCCACTGTAGCCATCTGTCACAAGCCAACAGATTCAAGGACAGAGATTTGGATATACAGCATTGCCATTTGGGATGCAGATGCTCTATTCAAATAATTCCTTTTAGTACAACACATCAATTTTAGTGCATGTTAACATACAGACCCCAGAGCATGTGTCACATTTCATCGCTCACGACAAACATGAATGCCGTTGCATATGTTGCACTTACAGAGTTTGCAACATGACTAAATCATTTCCATTTGATTCAGACCACAACCACCCTAGTTCGGTGTCAGCCATTTTCTTTCCTACACTTTTTTTGCTATACGTGACCTGTGTCTGCAGATAAAGTAAATAAAATAATGTGCTGATCCATCATTCAGTGCAAGAGAGTCAGCCTTTGGTGTTCACAGAGATCAAAGTGGCAGAAAATCCTTGTGTCAGACCATGGGATCTTAACGCAAATCTGTTCCTTCTAAGGAGAAGGTCATACAGTATGTACATCATACCGAGACTTCAGGCCAGAGGATGAGGGTGTGAACGAGCAATGTTGCCGTTTCTTTATAGCTTCATCATGTTGCCAATCAGAAACGTTTTGAATATTTGTGCCAGCATTGTTTGAGATATCTCCAATGATGCCGTTGGTACGTAAGGAAAGCGATCTGTATTCCAACCTACATTTGATCATGGCGGCTAATAGAACTAATAAATAACAATAAGAAATTGAGCTTTTTTTTACCTTTTAAGTTTTAAGTGGACTATGAATATACGTTAGACATTGAACATCCAGTATGGATGGCTTACTGACACATTTCTCTCATTTTCTGTAGGCCTTGTCCAGAAACAACCCCCCAACCTAAAAATGTTGTCATCCAAGTAATGCATCATTTCAGAGCCACTGTGTGTAGTGTAATTGTATGTTCTGTCTTTGGTGTGTCATACAACGCAATGAAATAACACCTATGACACGCACTCAACAATAATGGCTCAAAATCCAACTAAACTCTACTCTAAGTTGGTCACCTTAGCTAAGAGCACATACACTCCTAACTCAGGTGCACAGAATATTCCATGATCTAGACGCTTCTACGTAAGTGATACTGAAGGGATTTAGAAAACACATCATGCAATCATCCTGTACACAGAGGTAGACTGGGTCCTCATTTTATCTCTGACGGACAGGATGTGGACAGAGAAGATCAGCCTGGCCCTCACTGGTGTCTCGCCATGCTAGCCTGTCTGAAATTCTGACACTCTCAAACAGAAATGTAGAAATAGCACTCAAAGGAGCCACATGCTTTGACATTTTAATGGACTACTTTAATTTAATGTGGCACTATTTTAGTAGAGGTGTTACATAAGGAAATGCATTAAAACTTCAGAAAGTGGGGAAAGTCGTGACAGGGTTATTAGGCTGGAACTTACAATATCTCATAGCAAGTACATTGGTGAGAATCACTAGTGATGAACTAGATTTTGGAGCTGTTGTTCTTCATGTTTAGTAGTTCACCTTTCAGTAAGCTACCTGGAGAATAGCACATTCCTTTTGAGCCTTGGAACCCAAGAAGTATTTCTGAGTTTCAACAAATTGAATGATGTAGCTCTTTCAAAAATGATTTCTAAGGTCTTGGCCCAATATGAAAAGTATTTATTCAAAGTCACAAATTATTGGGAGTGGTTTGAATGACAGTGATTTATTGATGAATGTCTTAATGGCTAACACACTTTTAATGATCGAAGATGGAAAATGCATTACTTCCTCTGAGTGCTAAGTGCATTTCTGTAAATAAATCACTAAGAAAGGGGTTCTAATGAATGCGCTATGTTGGATGCACAGTATGGGTCTGATATTTGTGATGCACACATTGAATCAAAGGCGAACAAATGGATGTAATATTTTTTTTTTATTTTTTACATTCTATAGGGCATATGGCTTCAATTACAATATAGTACATTCAAGTTGCCTGCCATTCTAGACAAAAGGGTCTTTTACATCAACTCTTCTTGGGACAATGTGGTCCTAGGTTCAGAACAGCATCACTGTTGAATAAATTACATTCTGTCCATGCAGATTAACTAAAAAATAAAGGAACCTTTCTTAAGCATCTAGTGGATGATAATAATTTGCAGATAAGTGTAGGTGCAAAAAAATGTTTGCAACCCCTACTTAGCCCCTAACGTTGGCCGACAAGGCAGGTTAAGTGGGAATTGGGAGGGGAGAAAAATGGGGAAAAATAAAAAAGAAGCCCAGTGTGGGCTGGCATGGAATGAACTGAGATATAGACTCCTTATAATATTCAGTATATTTCTTGTGTATTTTCCTTTTTGTATATGTCAATGCTTAGCATTGTTGTTTTGTTTTCTGTGATATCATGTATGTCCCTTTAAGTTTGTGTGACACCTCTCTAGTTTGGCCATTTCTATGATAGGTTGGGATAGGCTGGTATTTTTTAGATCTGATGATTACCGATTACGTTCAGCTGTGTTCTATTAGCCAGTTGGTTTGCTCTTGATAAAGGGTGGCCAAACTAAAGAGGGATGTCGGTCATTGATTATCTGTTCATGATGTTGGAAGGCTGTCCGGGAGGTACATTCTCTAAATGTAAGTTGCGAAAAGAGTGTTGTTGAAGTTTGGAAGTTTATGCATATGCTCTGTACTTGTACGTTACAGTAGCTGTCAGTATTTATGCCACTGTGAGAGCATAGTAAGCTTTATGAGTATACTCGTTGTGCACTTGCTTCAAGTAGTTGTTGGAGTTTGTAAGTTTATGCGTACACTCTTTACCTATATGTTAGCTGTCAGTGTTTATGCCACTGTGAGATCATAATAAGCTATATAAGTATTCCTGTTGTGTACTTGCTACAACTGTAATACATGTATGTTTCCAGGATTGTCCATTAAAAACAAGCAACAACCACTTACTGACTGCTCTGGTCTCCCTCTCTCTACACTACACCAACACATGACAGAAGTGGTGTCTGCCAGTGGTAAAAGCGGTACTTTTTTTAAATATAAAGGGCCCTAACATGTGGAGGGGCCATCAAATCTAGGAATTAAGAGGGGAGGGGCCCTCAGATACTGCCTATGTATAGAACACAGAATGTGGTGCCACTGCAGATAAGTGTAGGATATGAGGACAATCTGAAGAAGAATAACTTTGGATGTGTTTCCAATCAATACAAAATGACAGGGCATGTTGAGTTCAATCATTGTGCAAGAGAATATGTATGCTCCAGGCATCGTCTTTCAGCTGAAAGTAGTGAAATATTGCCATTGTGGTTCTGAGCAAATCATTACTCTAGGCAATATAAGAGTAAGAAACAGAAAGTTAGAGAAAGAGGGAGTGAAAATAATAACCTTAGTCCATTTTCCAAAGCTCTTGGGAAGTGACTGAGGGACATTGTATATTTTCACATCAGGCAGGAACCAGAAAATAGAAAGAACATCTGATCCAAGATCTTTTTCTGACCATTTGAGGTGCTGACCAGCAGCATCCATATTAAGTAAACTTCGTTAGTATCTCAGTCCTGTACAGGAAGTGACTACTAAAGCACCTCAGCACCCAGAGTTTTGATAACAGGAGATAGTGATAGGGGATGTAAAGACTGCACAGATTTCAGACACATCCAGTATTCATTAAATGTTGCCTAGTAGCTTAGTAGTTAGGGCTAAATTATCATGTTCCAATTATATTCTTGTTCATGTAATTAACATTGGCCAAGAGAAACAGAGTTGCTTTGTGAAAACAGATCTTGTGTGTTAAGATTAATTTGATTTGAAAGGAGCTCCTAAAGTTAGATCTTTATAAATCAGATGTGCTCGATAATCTGGACCCTGTTTTTCTGAGGCTGTCCCACTATATTACTGCAGCCGCTATCACCTTCATGTTAAACATCTCACTACACATTTCTTAAATATCTCTATTATGGAAAAAACTGCTGTCAGTCCTCTCTTCACAAGAGGCAAAAAACTAAAATGTTAAAGCCGATCCTCTCTATCGTGAAGTTAATGAATGTCTGGTAAACAAAGAGATAAGCCCACCGTTTTGAGTAATCTGTTTCACCGCTTCACATCTCCTTCTGTAGCATCTCAGTAGTGGGAAAGGATAATGCAGTGGTCTAGTGTCCTTCAAAACATGTTCAACTTCCAATTGAAATTGGATTCCAATTCCATGAAAGCAAAATGCTCTTTTATCCAAATTTACCTCAACCTGCTGCCCCAGAAACAGTCTCAATTTAAATAGATCAAAGTTAGAGTATGTCAATATCGGACTTGTTCCAGACCATCAGCCTAAAATTAAATGCATCATGGGTTTCCTGTTTAGCAACAAAACATTCTTCTACCAGTACTGGATCTAGTAATATAACTTGTAGGCTTGCTGCTAATAGTTACCATATGATACATCATCACAAAGCTTTTCTGTCTCCAGTGCCCCCTCAAACAATGATCAATGTGTTTTTGCACTCTGATAAACTGGCCCTCAATGCACACCTGATGAGAACTAATTGAACACTGACAAATTATGTGGCCTTAACAATATAGGCCATGTACCTTCCAGATTCCCCACACGGTACAGCCAGAAGAGGACTGGTCACCCCCTTGAGCCCGGCCCCTATCTAGGTTGCTTCCTAGGTTCCACCTACTAGAGAGTTTTTCCTAGCCACTTAGTTGTTAATGCTTGCTCTTTGGAGTTTTAATCTGTAAAAGTGTCATACGATGGACAAGGAGTGGCTAGGCATGCCACTCCTATTATAAATTACTATCTTTTTTAAGTGTGTTTGTATTTTATTGTAAGGATTTTAATTGTGCCACTCCTGACACCTAGGGATTGACAGTAGGGAAATGACTATGAGAGTCAGAACTGTGGGACAATCCAGATTGGAAGTATGGACGTGGGACCGATTGGGATTGTATAGGCTGTTGTCCCACCCTCATTGTTTGAAGATTTAACCAGGAAGTGGAACAACACAAGAAAATGACCAGACAGATAGAGAAGGGAATAGAGAGTACGAATGGCAAATAGACGAACAAGAGTACCGCAAGACACAGAACGGCAGGCAGAGAAAATTGCAAAATAAGGAAGGCTGACTGATGACACCCCTGCACAAACACTGTGGGATTTGGAACGTGGACTACCAGGCCGTTGACAACCCTGCACCATGACAACACAAGGAGCACAAAAGCTATTCCTTCACCCCATATGTATACTGCTCAAAACAATAAAGGGAACACTTAAACAACACAATGTAACTCCAAGTCACTCACACCTCTGTGAAATCACACTGTCCACTCAGGAACCAACACTGATTGACAATCAATTTCACATGCTGTTGTGCAAATGGGACAACAGGTGGAAATTATAGGCAATTAGCAAGACACCCCCAATAAAGAAGTGGTGACCAGAGACCACTTCTCAGTTCCTATGCTTCCTGGCTGATGTTTTGGTCACTTTTGAATGCTGGCAGTGCTTTCACTCTAGTGGTAGCATGAGACGGAGTCTACAACCCACACAAGTGGCTCAGGTAGTGCAGCTCATCCAGGATGGCACATCAATGTGATCTGCGGCAAGAACATTTGCTGTGTCTGTCAGCGTAGTGTCCAGAGCATAGAGGCGCTACCAGAAGACAGGCGATGTGGAGTAGGCCGTAGGAGGGCAACAACCCAGCAGCAGGACCACTACCTCCGCCTTTGTGCAAGGAGGAGCAGGAGGAGCCAAGGCAGCTGACAGGGGGGGACATCCGGGTATGTTGTCCCGGGCCCAGTCCTGAGGGGGGCCCCAAATTTTGTTTTTGCACAGTAATTTTCTTTAGCAGGGGGCCCAAAATGTGGAGTTTGTCCCGGGCCCACAGATTCCTGTCAGCAGCCCTGGGAGGAGCACTGCCAGAGCCCTGCAAAATGACCTCCAGCAGGCCACAAATGTGCATGTGTCCACTCAAACGGTCAGAAGCAGACTCCATGAGGGTGGTATAATAATAATATGTTTATTTTCAGAGGGCAGCGTATTCCATAGCTTAGGGCCTACAACACTAAAAGCCCTACCACCCACAGTAGAGAGTTTATATATGGGTATGACAAGCAGATTGTCATTGCTAGATCTAAGGGTCCGAACGGGAACATATGGTTGCACTAACTCAGCAAGGAATTTTGGTGCAGGGTCGTGACAAGCTTTATAAACTAGGACTAAAAGGTTAAACTGGATGCGATTGACCACAGGAAGCCAGTGAAGTTGGGAAAGGATAGAAGTGATATGTGCAGATTTTTGGAGGGCCCGACGTCCACAGGTGGGGGTTGTGCTTACAGCACAACAACCTGCAGGAAGTTTGGCATTTGCCAGATAACACCAAGATTGGCAAATTGGCCACTGGTGCCCTGTGCTCTTCACAGATGAAAGCAGGTTCACACTGAGCACATGTGGCAGACGTGACAGAGTCTGGAGACGCTGTGGAGAACGTTCTGCTGCCTGCAACATCCTCTAGCATGACCAGTTTGGCGGTGGGCCAGTTATGGTGTAAGGTGGCATTTCTTTGGTCGGCCGGACAGCCCTCCATGTGCTCGCCAGAGGTAGCCTGACTGCCATTAGGTACAGAGATGAGATCCTTAGTGAGTACCACTTATGAGACCATATTCTGGTGCAGTTGGCCCCCGGGTTCCTCCTAATGCAAGACCATGCTAGACCTCATGTGGCTGGAGTGTGTCAGCAGTTCCTGCAAGAGGAAGGCATTGATGCTATGGTCTGGCCCCCCCAATCCCCAGACCTGAATCCGATTGAACACATCTGGGACATCATGTCTCGCTTCATCCACCAACGCCACATTGCACCACGAACTGTCAGTTGGCAGATGCTTTAGTCCAGGTCTGGGAGGACATCCCTCAGGAGACTATCCACCACCTCATCAGGAGCATGCCCAGGCATTGTAGGGAGGTCATACGGGCATGTGGAGGCCACACACACTACTGAGCCAAATTTTGACTTGTTTTAAAGAGATTACATCAAAGTTGGATCAGCCTGTAGTGTGGTTTCCACTTTGATTTTGAGTGTGACTCCATATCCAGACCTCCATGGGTTGATAAATTTGATTTCCATTAATAATTTTTGTGTGATTTTGTTGTCAGTACATTCACCTATGTAAAGACAAAAGTATTTCATATGATTAGTTCATTCATTCAGATCTAGGATGTGTGATCTTAGCAGTGTATTTGTCGGTAGGCACCGCCTATTGCCCAGGAACATTTTGAGTATAACTCTGTGACGGTTAAGAGTGGGGGATTGATCCTGCTCTGGGGAAGTGTTGGTCATGGGTCCTGGGTGGCATACTGTGGCTGGTAGCTGAGTACACTGGGGTGTCATTTCCTGATAGGGCCTGTCTGCTGTCACTTATGTTTTAACTGTGTTAGTTCAGTTGTTTTTAGCCTACTTTTATAGAGTTGTGTTTTGTCTATTTAAACAGCTGTTTTGGTTAAGTTTTTAGTTAAGTCTGATTTTATTGAGCTCCATACTGGCCAGCTTTCTCCTGCCCTCAGGATACGGAGGTAGCAGAAGACACAACCTGACGAGAAGGATGTCGAGGGTCTGGAGAAAAGTACACACCATTCTACCTACACTGGGCAGGAGACTGGATGAAGTTTGGCCTAGTGGACATTTTAATTTTAATTGTAGTTTAATAAATATGTTTTAATTTATTGCATTCCAGCCTCTGCCTCTTGGTGATTGTCCACTTATCACTCATTAAGACAGTTTAACGGAAGAAAGAACTCACTTAGTTTTTTGTTACTATGTGTTTCAAACTGAATATGGAAAAAATTAGGAAAACTACAGTTCAAGGGGGAGGTTCGAAATAAGGTAAGAGCCAAGCTTGTTCACCTTAGACCATCTCTAAAGAGCTTGATGTTCCTATGGACACTGTTGCCAATAGTATTGTGAAGTTTAAGTCCCTTTGGACTGTAGTTGACATCCCTGGACATGGTCACAAGAGGAAAATTGATTTCTTCATTGATGAATGAAGAGAAGGATTTTTCGAATGGTGAAGAATAAACCAAGGAAAACTTCCAAACAAGTCAGAGAAAACAGTCAAGCTTAAGGTGTAACAGTTTAACGTCACCATCCATTGCTGTCTGAATGGAATTGTGCTCGATGGTAGAAAACCCAGGAAGACACCATTTGTAAGAAACACAAAAAGTCAACTAGAATTTGTCAAATGCATGTGGACGAGCCACATTCCTACTGGGAGAATGCCCTTGGGGCAGACAAAACAAAAGTAGATATTTCTAGGATATATCACAACTCAATGTTTCCAGGAAAAGCTTGCTCAACCTCTCTCACCCTGAGTTGGAGCTGCCTGCTTTGAGAGACAGTCCAATACTTACTTCAAGCGAATTAAAATGTTCACAAATTGTTCCCATTCAAAATAAAATTACATCTATGTATCGCAAAATCATTGTAACATGCTTAAATGTAAATATGATCATGTATTTGTTGTGGCCTTAGGTGGTCCAGCAGTCTAGTTACCTTTTGCTCAGCTTGTTCATTTTTTATGTGCACAGAATTGTAAATGTAATTCCACGTAGAGTGAAAATTTAAACCATTGCAGTATGGTTTTGAATTTGGCCAACTGCTCATTCAGGAAATCATCTCTCCTCAATGCTTAAATGTAATAAGGACATTGGAACTAGCACCGCTACTTTTTCAAGTCACATCGAAAAGATGGCAAACCTAGCAGGGTAATGTTCTCCTTACTGCCCTTGGGACTTGATCTTTAGAACAGTGCCTTCTAAATTATTTGTCTTTCAACAATCTTTCCAGCAGCATCTAGTCTACAATCTAGGGTCTAACCAGGAGTTGTGCATAATTACAGAGCCAAGCAAAAAATGGGATGCAGGCTACTTTTCTATTCTACTACTCTATGCTAATGGTCGCTGTTCAGACATCTTCAAATTAGCTCTACATTTGCTCGAGGGGCCAAGTAATCAGGCATCTACTTACTCAGCATCAAGTGCTCTAAACAAAAGACAGAAATAATTTGCAAATGGAATTAAATAAACCAGACATTGTTTCTCTCAAGTGAAGCATGGGTTGTGAGCTCTGCAAACATCTAATCAACCAAGAAGAACAGTAAATAACTGTAGGCCCTAATGATGCGTATATTGATTACATTAACATAAACTATAGATTGTAGATAAGATGTGGTGGGGATATGCACTATTGGATATTTGCAGTGTGCTATAGGAACATAACATAGACATTAGCAATAGAAAGTGCAAACAGTTCACATGTGTTATGTTATGAGACAAACAGTATGCAGTGCATTGATTGATGGGAGGTAATTCTGACATCTCTTGTGCACCTTAGCTTATAATCGAATCAATAAATATCTTCTCATAGTCCTTGGATTCTCTCATAAACAATGTAATGTTAGAGAAGTACACATTCACAAAAACAATACAATAAAATAATATTTCACAATTATTATCAATTGATTGATGTGCCAAGGCAAAAATGTCATGCCAGCCTTTATATGTGGGCCGTTCTTCAATTATGCTTGCCTTAGACTATACACTGGACATTTTTATAATTATTTTATTTTTGTGTAAATACCACAAATCTGAAGTCTCCTATCCTCCAAAATCAGTCACCAGTCAACACAGCTTGAGCCCTCAGTTTAGAAAATGTGCAATGGCAAACCCTCCTAGAAAATTGGTCAGACAGACTGCCTAGTTGAGGCTCTGAACCAGTGAGCATCTTTCAGAAAAAGAGCAAATGTCAATGGCATGTGGCACACCATTCTACAGAGAAGGCAGGTCTGTTCCAAAAGCACATGAAACACTGAAGTGTAACAACCCAGGGAAATGGAGAAGGGCACTGACAAAACCGTTTACTCACTAACACACACCCACAGTTTACATTTTCATTTTACTTGAGGTTCTAAATCTCCTTTAAACACATTCCATTATTTTTTTATAAATAGTCACTCAAGTCTTTTCACCTTGTCTGGCATGTTGTAATATTTCCACCAAATGTCATAAATTAGGCAGCCATGGATGACTTCTTTAATGGCTTTGAGAACCAGAAATAAATTAAAACATCTCTCATTTCAATTGTCTGAAAGTGTTGTATTAAATATGCCTGTGGTCAAATATCATATCATGAGCATTAAAACATTTGTGACCTTCATGTGTCGATGTGTAATTGAAATCAGGTAATGACATGCAATGGCAAAAACTTAGTAATGTCTCTCATAATTGGCTCCTTGAGGCATATCATGGAACGCTCTTAGGCCATCTTTAAATCTAGGAGATGTATTTGCTCTTGCACAGCAATGACATTTAGAAAGACACTGAAGGCCAAATGCAATACGTTTGAATTAATTTAGTGTAAAATCAGCTAATTCTTCTAATTGTGTGCTATTAATGGAATGTGTCTGTTCTAGCTCTGCTAGGTACAAGAGGCCCATGTTCAAGGTTGCTAACCTTGTAGTGTAGAACATTATTCAGCTATTGCCATACATTCAGTATAATCCATCAGGTGTTATCACTGTTCAAATGTCATATCAATAGTGCTTCTGCATTGAATCTGAAAATAGAATATGTTCTGTGTTTTCCATATCTTGAAGAGTACTTTTTTTTTCTTTCTCTGCAGCCCTCATATAATATCTTCCATCTTGTCAGGGTGTAATGTACTCACACCCTGTATTACATATTGGAAATATTTACCAGATTTTCTTTAAAACCCAATGAATGTGTCACCACCGAAACATAATACAAATGTTGCAATGGAGGGTTATTGTTAAAGAACCATGTAATGTACAGTAGTGCTTATTTGAACTAAACTTCTATTATAGAAACATTATAGAAAATTGTGTATCATTATGATTTTTTTAAACGTATAAATTATTTCTAACAAGAGTACTATAGATACATGAAACATGTCTTAGTTTAGACATTGCTATTAAGGACTTCCACCCTATTTCTATAGTATTTGTTTAGTATTGACACAGAAGTACATGAGGATTTACAAAATCTTCATCTTATCATTTCTCGCAGATGTAGCTATGCTGAAGCCCAAATCCTGTTGACATGTGTGCCTTAAGACACATTCATTCAAACAGAATTTTTATGAGCGGGTTTTGGTTGTGGAATTTAAAATGTTGATGAATGAATATTGTAATAGAAACACTTAAGATTATTTATTACAAATAATAGATACAGAAATACACAAAGCAAGGATTGCTTTGTTTATGAACATATCATATCAAATTTAATTGTTTGGTTTAGATTTGGGAATAAACATTTGTATTATCTCAAGTGTATTGAAAACAACAGTGTACTGAAAAGAAAGAGGTGTATAATGTTCTGTTAGCGAGGAGAACCTGACACTCCACTGCTGAAGGACCCCCAGAAGTCAGTGAAAGAGGTGTGGGGTTGTGGGTGTAAATAAGTTCAGTGCCTTGCGAAAATATTCAGCCCCCTTGAACATTTCAACCTTTTGCCACATTTCAGGCTTCAAACATAAACATATAAAGCTGTAATTTTTGTGAAGAAGCAACAACAAGTGGGACACAATCATGAAGTGTAACAAAATTTATTGGATATTTCAAACTTTTTTAACAAATAAAAAGCTGACGAATTGGGCGAGCAAAATTATTCTAAGGTTTTTGTTGGTCAATGGCGCGATTACTTTCCGATGCCTCAAGATAGCAATACACCCATAATTATCCTGAACACACCTCCCTGTTGTACCAGCACACCCATGGATGCAAATATGGGCGTAGGTGCACTTGCTATTTAAACGATGTGGGTACTGGACGGGAAATTGACAACTGCGTCGGTCTTAAACTAGCTAAGACACTTGCGTTCGGGCTTTGCACTTCGTTCCGCCGGGTGCAAGATAGGGCCCTGTGTCTTTATCCCCAATACATTATTTGAACTCAACCATCTTTGCATCTAAACACATTACCTCCAAACAGAGCATTATATAAAAAAGACACCCTGCAGATCTTCCTTTTGGTTAATTTCTAGTGAATACAAAACAGACATTAACCAGCATATGATTAAGTTGGAAAATGTTATATATTCGTGGAAGTTGTGTAATAGGATTGTATTTGGTGTTAAAATGTTGGTGGAAATGTGACTGTTCTAATAGGGATACCCCTGTTATTCCATATTTCAGCATGTTTCTAACGTATAAAACGTAAAACAATTATGATGAATTGTAACTCAAAACACAACGTCACATCAGAGTGTCAGTGTCAGGAGTCAAACCCACGCACATAATACTACATATACTGTATATGTGTACATGCAGGAATTACCTGAGGGATGTAGGAGAGCATTGAAAACACTGAGCACATGATTCCACTGTGACCGTTGGACACACTGATCTCTATCTCTTATTTGTATGAGATGGCGTGTGCTACATTTTCTCTTTGTTGTTGATAACAGCTTATGGAGCAGTAGTCATCATAGAAGCACTCTTGCTCTTTCTCTTGTACCCTTCTTGTCTTTTACGCCTTCTATTATTATCTTTTTCTACCTCTTATTCCTCTCACTCACTCTCTGTTCTGTCTCGTAATACAGAGAATATACAGTGGCAAGATAAAGCATAGCGGCAGCATTGTGCCCTGCATTCAACTGCTGGTTTGTTTGTATTGCACTGCTGGTTTGCTTTTATAGTTAAGCAGGGTTTGGCCTGGTTGGTCCCAGGATGGGAGACCAATTCTGCTGGAAGTGCTGTTAAAGGGCCAGTAGGTGGCACTCTTTCCTCTGGTCTGAAGATCTATCCCAATGACCCATGGCAGTGATGGGTACATCAGCCCTTAGTCACACGAATAGACAGACACAGTCTGCTAAAACTAATATCACATCATTGTATTTTTCATGCCTATAGTTAATTCATAATCCAAACATTCACAGTTCAGGGTGCAATAAGTGAGTAAACCCCTAGGCGAATGACTAAGAGCTAATTAGAGTGGAGTCAGCTAACCTGCAGTCCAATCAATCAAACAAACAAGATTGGAGATACTGTTTAGGGCTGCATTGCCCTATATGAAACACTCACAAATTTCGCAATTGCTATAAAAAAAGTTTTCCTGATGTTAACCATGCATTGAACAAAAGTCAGAAAAAAACTCAGAAGACTTAAGATTAAGGACTTTTAACTTGCAAAGCTGTAAAGGGTTACAAGATCTCTCTTTTATCTCTAAAAACCTTGATATACTGGCTAAATGCACTACTGGATACATGTTCTTAGGACAGAAGAAACCAAAGTTGTGTTGTTTGAAAAGAGCACACAACACTGTGTGGTGAAACAAAATGCACACAAACATCAAAAACTCCTTCCAACAGTAAAATATATTGGAAGGGGCATCATGGTTTGGGGCTGCTTTGCTGCCTCAGAAACTGGACAGCTTGCTGTCATTGATGGACAAATGAATTCCTAACTATATTAAGAAATGTTGCAGGAGAATGTAAGGGGATCTCTCTGCCAATTGAAGTTAAAAAAAAGTTAGGTGATAATAGGACAACTGCATGCCAAGAAGCATGAAAGCCAATTATTATTATTATACAATTATTATTCTACAAAACATTTCTTTTTACTCTTTTTAAGTTAAAACATTAGTTTTGTGTTAAGAAAAATGAATATAACATATTTTCATTACATATGATAGCTAACAAAACTACATCTGTCACGTCCAGCCCGGTATGGGCTGTATAAGCTTTGGTTTTCCCCTGTGTGTTGTCTTATTCCGTTGGTTTAGTTGACTTTGTTATTGTCCTTATGTATCCTCATCATTGGTACCTGCCTTGTGTGTGTTGTTATGTATTCAGGTTATTTCCCAGTGTGTTATGTAATGCTCCCCCTGGTGTCCCTTCCGTGTCTTGTAGTATGTTGTATGATGTCATCAGTGTGGGACTAGTCACATGTTTCAGTCAACCTATAGATCACGGTGTAGTTATTCCCATGTCCAGGTGTATTAGTATTCATTACTTTTGGTATTTAGTGTGTGTGTTTGCTTTCCTCCCTTGTTCGTCAATGTGCTCCTGTTACGTGTTCCTGAGTGTTTCCTTTTATTCTTTAGGAAAGCCCCACGTGGCAGTATTGTTTTGTTGGTTTAATAAAAGTGCTATTTGAGTATTGCAACCTTCGCGCCTGTCTCTATCCATTCAAAGAAAGAAACGTGACAGCATCATTTTAATATTTTTGACGAGTTTTTCTGCAAATAAATAATCTAAATGGCAATAGTTTCATTTAGAATTTGAAATAAATGTAGTGAGTAGTTTATGGAATAAAACAAAAATTGTATTTTTACACAATCACATACATATCAATAGTAAAACCAGAGACACTGATGTTTTTTCAGTGGTCTCTTAATTCTTTCCAGAGTTGTTTTACAATCTCTGTTTACTGTGTATGTTTTTCCTTTACAAATATTTTTTCTCTGCATATATTCTAGCAATCTCCCCTCCAGACAGAAGAGCACTAGTACAGTAAGTGAGTTATAGTACCTTCTGTCAAAGTGGAAGTCTTTATTTTCTAAAATACAGGGATGTATTTATTTGGATACAGCTGTTATTTTGGATACAACACTTACTTATCCCAAATAGCTGATGTTACTTGAAGCATTATCTAGCAATGTAGCAATTTGTGAAATGTAGTAATTTCCATTTAAATGATTACATTCAGTGTGTTTATTGTGATAAATGTGTTAGATTAGAGTAATTTGTTTTATTCACAAGCAGTATGTAAATGTCTTATTTACATAAGGGTGATAAATGTATCATGATGCTTTGAGAAACCATTTAGTAACAGCTAGTTGTGTTATAATTTTTTATTATGATTTTTATCCCTTCTCCAATTTGTTCATATTCAGCCTTGAATATGAGAACTGTCTCATCACAAGTCTCACTGTGATGTGAGTCAGGAATACTGTGGATTGCTCGGACATCTGACAATCTACGTTTGTCGATAGAGATCAAAGAAAAATCCTTGATGACAACATATTTCTGGTCCGCAGGCTAGTTTTCACTGCCCATAGCTCAAACCCACACTGTGTTTGTCTGCTTGGTAATAAGAAAGAGCACTGCACTCCTTAAGAGGCAGGCAGGGTTTTTATAGTTAAAAGGATAAGTAGTTTGTTTTCAAAATGTTTGAATAATTTTCTCCGCTGAGAAAAACCAGCTGTTTGAAAGAGGGTGTGGTGAATTTTAATACACATCTTCCTATCCCACCGGGAGGTTAAACATGAGCATTCGTCGGAGGAGGCAATGAAGCAGAGGAGCAAAATCCTCTGTTTGCCTATTAATAAATTGATACTCTCCTTTAAAGTCATGAGAGACTGGAGGCAATTAAAACAGGTTTGTATTTTACAGCTTTGCTCAGTCCACCCAAATTCAAACTAACCCATAGGAAAAAAGGCATCTGTCTATGTATCGTATGACTGTATTTACATATACTCACTATAGTAATTTAAATAAAAAATGTGTTCCTATGCTCTGTTTTAGGCATTGAGCTCCAGGTTGCACCAGGACACCAGATGGTCAATATACAACCTCTAGGCAGACTCTTCTCCATTAGAAATTATTCCAATGAGGGTGGTGTCATCTGTAAAATATACGAGCTTGACCAAGTGGTGACTGAAGGTGCAGCTGTTGGCGTACAGGGGGAAAAGTAGGGGTGATGGGATACAGCCTTGAGAGTAGCGGGTACTGATGGTCAGGTGGTCAGAGAAGTGTTTCACCAGCCTCCCATGCTGCCTCCTGTTGGACAGGAAGTCTGTGATCCACCTATATGTTGATTCAGGCACTCCCAGTTGGGAGAGCGTGTCCTGGAGCAGGGCTGGAATGATGGAGTTAAATGCGGAGCTGAAGTCCACAAATAACATTCTGGCATAGGTTCCAGGAGAGTCTAGGTGCTGGAGGATGAAGTGAAGAGCCATGTTGACTGTGTCGTCCACAGACCTGTTGGCTCTGTAGGCAAACTGCAGCGGGTCAAGGTACATGTCAGTGAGGGTTTAAGGTGAGACAGCACAGTGAGTTTAAATGACTTCATACCAACAGAGGTCAGGGTGACTGGTCTGTAGTCATTAGGGCCCTAGATCTTTGTCTTTTTGGGAACCCGGCATGACGATGGAGGATTTGAAGCATACTGGAACATAGCATGTCTCCAGTGAGATGTTAAAAATGTCAGTGAACACTGTAGACAGCTGATCTGCCCAATGCTTCAGGGTGGACAGGGAGACATAGTCTGGCCCGTCTGCTTGCAGGGGTATCGTCTCTTGAATATTCTGTTGACGTCACTTTCCAAGACAGAGAGAGTCATTGTAGTGGCAGGTGAGTTGGCTAGAGGTGGGTAAAAGTAAGAGTAAGAGTAATTTTCTGGGTTCGGCTGGGTTCACAGATTTTAGAAAGTTCCTCATTAAGACCAAAATGAAAAAAGTAAAGGAAGTTCATAACTTACAGTGATCTATAAAATGAAAATAAAGAGTAACAAATGACTAGTTATGGTCATTGGTTAGTAATGAACTCCCCTCACCAGGGGCCTCATTTATAAAACTTTGCGGTGGATTTGCATCAGAAGTGGCGTACAGACGAAATATAGGACGTGCGTACGCATAGAAATATTCAGATTTATAAAACCATGAGCAT